>JBAIZL010000005.1:233944868-234004868 GCA_036971475.1 Prosapia bicincta | reverse complement strand
GTACTGTACTTATGTGGCAATGGTGTGATCATCGTATCAAGAATAAAGCTGCAAGTGGTGGGGGTGACTGTACGACTTGATTGCGGAAGAAGACTTTTTGCGGAGGATTTTCTTAGGAACTGTTGGAGATAAGAGCAAGATACGCAGAGCTCTTATCACTATCACTACAAACTTATATTGTTACTTGGAACTTGAGAGACAACGACCTGCAAACATACAGATAATGGAGATACCCATTGTGGCTACGAGCAAAGCATATTCTGGCAATATTTACGCTTGCTTTTTGAATTCGTGACTTCTTAAATTCCTTTGAATGATTTCAAAACTTTCTGAAGCATCAGAAAGTCATTTGGTATACTAAAAACACTTCGTTTATGTTATAAAACTATCAGCCTTTTCGTGATGTCATTTCAACTAACAAAAATGTTTAATCGAAAATAACTTAATACTTAAGTAAGATTCACAGCTCTCTGGCTTAAAAATAGGTGCAAAACGTGTTACATCTCTCATACGAGAGACATTACTACATTTCTTTGTTCGTGCGCGTTTTTCTAATTCAGCCAGGCAGAATCATTACAATCATTTGAATTATCATTTTGAACAACTTTATTTTGTAGATTAAAAAAATGACTAAAAGTATGAGAATGTTGATTCAGGAAATTACTTATTTTGACTTTAAGTTTATCTAGCATCTGAACGTACAGCTCCACAAACGGATTTGTATTCCATTTTGATCAAGGTTTCCCGACCAGCCTTGGCAAGTACTCCAATACCAACATGTTACTTTATACTTCTTTTGTTTCGTTAAAGGTTATTGGTTCCACGGTTACCACGGACGTTACATTGCGTCGAGTTGTGTCTGAGTCTGCAGTGCACATATACATGTTCGGCTATGTTTATAACTACTAGTATGTTGTTAAATTATTGTTTTTTTGTAGTGAATATTTTACACACACGCGCATGCACACAGGCACACATATAGATATATGTTTAAATAACACTTTCATAAACAAGAATTTCTATTGTATTTTTTTAACACATTGAAGTTTTTCACTGATTGGTAGTATCAGCATTATCAAAACTTGCTAATTACATTATAGTTCTACGACTACATCTCGGGACTGTCATATATATATATATATTGAACACAAACGTGCCACCAGAACAACGTTTAATTCAATTTGCTTGAAGCTTTTCGCCAACTTAAGTTATTGGCATTATAGAAAACAAGTACATTACCACGAAAACAATACTATGTTAACAATTTTAAGTATTTGTTTGTCAATAAAGAAAGTTTGCGAAAATCTATAAACAAATTGAAATTAAACGTTTTTGATGAAACGTTAAAAAATGTTTAAGAAGAATGAAATTCAACGCACACAACCGTTATAAAAATAAATGGAAATTAGTCAAGTGTTAAAATATATTAGTATTACCTGAACTGTTGATTGAAACTAATTAAAACCAGTTAAAACTCGTAAATTTGCGATTACTCTATAACATTACGGCTACTAAACTTTTAGGTACTGGCCTACAATGTAATCCGTTTACACTTTCTTGCATGTTCTATTAACAAGCACATTTTTACAAGTATGTATGTGTTTGAAACATATTTAAAGTGTTACTGGCAGGCTAGTCCATCTTTTTATAGCATCTTTTCACAGTTTTTAGTAACAACCATTTAGCTTACGTCTCTCCATCTGACTGATATCAACAACTAGAATCCATAAAATTGTCATAATCTAGATAAAACCTCCGATTTCTCTTGCAATAACACATAAACAATATATAAACCCCATTTCCGTTAATTTTGTTTCAAGGCCGTTATACCATTTTATATTCTAGCACTTTGAACATTTTTTAATTTGTTTTTTAAAATAAGAAAATTTATGACCGTAAATGTATGTAATATGTAGGTTATTTACACTTTAATGTAGTTGAACAAGAATCTTATTTGATATATTTGCGCGTCGACTTTCGATATATATATATATATATATATATATATATATTACAACTGCTCTAATTTCGAGCATTAGAAGACTTCTAAATATATCGAATAACGTTAGTGTTTAAGTATATTAAATTGTAAGTGTTAGTGCAAGAAAAAACTGTGCTGCTATAGTTACACACACACACACACACACACACACACACACACACACACACACACACACACACACACACACACACACACACACACACACACACACACACACACACACACACACACACACACACACACACACACACACACACACACACACACACACACACACACACACACACACACACACACACACACACACACACACACACACACACACACACACACACACACACACACACACACACACACACACACACACACACACACACACACACACACACACACACACACACACACACACACACACACACACACACACACACACACACACACACACACACACACACACACACACACACACACACACACACACACACACACACACACACACACACACACACACACACACACACACACACACACACACACACACACACACACACACACACACACACACACACACACACACACACACACACACACACACACACACACACACACACACACACACACACACACACACACACACACACACACACACACACACACACACACACACACACACACACACACACACACACACACACACACACACACACACACACACACACACACACACACTTCAAATGTCTATAGGCTGTATGTGTATATACGTATTTTCTTTACATATCCAATTTTCAGAAATCAGTATTTATACAACTAACACAATGGTAAACGTACCTGAACATATATACTCGTATATAGCGTGTGTATATATATATATTAAATATGGTGATATGTTTTCTTGTAATATAGTTAATAAATTAAAAATATTTCAAAAACAAGAATACTTTTATTGCATATATTATTCAAAGCTTTTCGCCGATAAAACAGTACCAGCATCTTCAGGAAAATAAATATGTAACAAATTATTTTTACAAAAATTAAACCACGTGTACTAAAATCAACCGTATGTTTTTAAGTATTGCACTTATGTAATTTTTTCTATAACATCAATGACCTTATAAATAGTTTGGTGCCTTGATCTCACTTGAATTTGTTAATCAATTAATTTGTCTTTAACTTTATGCTTATAAATTTCCAATGTTTCACATATATTCATTTTTAATCCTTTATTTAATTCTTTTATTAATTTCATATTTTCTATTTCAGGAAATTCGTGTCCATTATTAATACAATGAGTAGCTAAATTTGATTTGTGTATGTTTGGTTTGATATAAGCGTTTAAATGTTCTTTGTATGTATCTTTCTTTTAATTTTTTTTGTTTTTGTTTTTCCTACATATAATTTATTACAAGCTTGACATTTTATGTTATATACACCATTTCTTCGTGCATATTATTTTTGTTATTGTTGTTGTTTATTAAATGTTTAATTTTATTATCAGTTTTGTATGTAATTTGTAAATTTGTTTCTATAAAGAATCTTGTCATTTTGTTTATTTCGTTACCAGTGAACGTAAAAGTTGTCCAAATATTTTCTCTCTTATTATGTACAAAGTTATTGTCGATTTTCTGTTTCCTTATTATGTTATTATTTAATTTATCTATAGTTTTCCTTTTATATCCATTTTCTAAACCAATTTGATATATAATATTTTTCTCTTTCATTTGATTATTCAAGTTCATTGGTATTTTGTGCATTCTGTATAATAAATTATACAGCGCTGTCATTTTTTGATTATATGGATGATTTGAATAATTAGGTATTATTTGATTTGCCTGCGTTAGATATCAATGTATACATTGCAGGCTCAGACAGTAAGCTAACAGTTTGTCTAGTTTCTTATAATGATCACGAGGACGAGTCTACTCTTTAAATGTAGTATTTATGATTTTAGTCAAGTCTTTCGAAATTTTACTAGTATGCTTTTATTTACAAATGTTTTTTATCCGTTTTTGCGATGGATCGTCACGGTCACTATAGTGATTTTTTCTTATTCTGACAAACTTGTAGACGTCTGGCTGTGCACAATACTCATAACTCAATAGTGTCCTTTAGAAGGGCAAGTAGCTAACACCTGTACGACTGGATAAGTATCGTGATATCACTCAGTTTCTTATGTCCAGTGATTTTCCATTCTTCCATTGACAGTAGTGTTCTGCTTCTGCTTTTAATGAATCAAACTCCAGTTGAATTGTACTTTGTAGGTGCTTCAATGTCCTTGGTCCATCAGTGCCCTAACTAAACATAACGATAACGGAGCCACAGTGAAGCCAAGAGATATCACATTTTGTAGTTTTGGGGTTTAGTGCAGTTTTGGAGAGTATAGGAAAATTTTGTGGCGAACGGAAATAACTTTACTGACCTTTGTTTGTTGCGGAAATATAACAACTTGCTTAAAACAATTGACCTCTGATTTATTATAAGCTTTTAACTTCAACCTTCATTTTCTCAAAATAGTAAGAATGTCATTTACCTTCTTTGGCTTCTCAATGCCTCCGTTATGGAATTACTGGTGTCGAACATATATATTCAACTACTACAGTATAAAGCCTCAACAAACCTAAGAACATTGAAAAGCTAAGTTTACCTATCTCCCAGCAACGAATGTTTGGTTTCACTACTTAACGTCACTCGTCTCAACCCATAATATAGGAGGAACACTATATCATGTTTCATTGTTTTCTGTAACAAAATGTCTGATTAGAGCCGTTAAAACCTAAATATTTTGCTTTTGTTTTATTCATTTATTTTAGGTTCTCCCTAAAGCTCTTCACAACAAATCCAACTTTTCTCTGCTCCGCTTGTCGTTTTCTCTCGCTTATTTTAACGCCCTCTATCGTCTCTCTCTCTCCATATTCTCCAATTGCAGTATAATCCACCTATTCTTTCTGTTAATCTATTTCTCATCCTACTACCACTAAATTAAACACTTTACTTTCCTCTCACACGCTAAGACTCGTTTTCCTAGTTCGCACCACTAGTCAATGAAGGCTTTCCCCTTTGAAAGATTTGACCTTCATCGATTTGCATGAACATTGGTGAGTAGTTAGAGGGCGCCTCAAGGATCGAAGGTGACAGTGTCGGCTTGCGCTTTTACCCTGGGGGCGAATGCCACCTTTTTTCGGGAGTGAAAATGTTTTTCAAAACTAACCCCAGGAATCGACACTTTTTTATTCTATGAAGTTTTTTTTGTTGTTAGTTATTAATGGTTGAAAATGTCGATTTTTCTTGGAAAAAAATGCATGTTTTGAAACGTTTTTTTACATATAATTCCAAATCTATGCGTGTTTCGAATAATTTTGTTCCTATCATAATTGAAGGTAGTAAAAAGAAACGAAGAGATTGTTGTTTTTAATGAATCTTGTAAGTTGAATATAAAGTGACATAAACATATTAAAAGGGCACTTTTTTTTGTCAGTACTCGAATTCAAGTGTTCGAGGTTAACCGACACATTTATCAGCATATACCAATAGAAGATTTTTCAAAATACATTTATACGTTTCTAATGAGCTCCAAATGGAGTTTATAGCATTAAAACTAAGCGTGTTATGATGAAAATAAAATGAACTCTCGATTTTGTTAAGAAATTGGAACCATAATTGAAATTTGTAAAACTCTCTGTAATATTTCCTTTATTTTAGTATAAGTAATGGGCTCAAAACTCTGACCGGGTTTGAATGTTTATTTTTTTTTAAATGTACATTTTTAAAAAATCAGAATTTTCCAAATTTCTCATTTTTTCCCCTAATAACACTAATACTAATAAATACACGTAAAGAATGGTTAATGACAAAAATGTAGGTTTTTTATAAATAAACACTAAAAAATGTCTACAGGATAAAAAACAATCGAGATATCAACGTTAGAATTGTAAATTTTATTGTGATTATCACGTGACTCGAGCCTTTTAAGGCTTCAACTTTTAAAAATAATTGGTTTTAAAAAAATGAAGATGTAAATAATCTTATAGGCCTTGAAATTCCCTTTAAAATGGTTTTCGGGTGAACCCGATAGCATAAGGCATAACGGAGTTATCGTAAAAAAGCATTTTTATAGAAACATTTTAGAAGCACACATTTTATATCGGGAATATTATATGTTACGTGTATAATTACTATGTAAATATACGTAGGTAAGGTTTGAGAAATTAAAATAGAAAAATAAAATATTTCATAATCACTGAAAAAGGTTCCGAACAATTAAAGCTGCTAAACTTGCCAAAATATAATTTTTTCCATTAATTTCGTAACAAGGGAAAGTTTTTAAGGGTTGATATTTCAATAGAAATAAAGATTGTTTTCATATTTAGTGGAAACGGTTGATTTTAATAATTATAAGTTTAAAAAAAACCTTCTAAGAAACAATTTTTTTATTGATTTCTGGATAAGGGGTGGATTTTAAGGATCGAAAATTCACAGTATATCGATAAATTATATCATGAGCCGTAAACAAATGTTTTATGCATTGGTAATGTGCGATTTAATATTTCAAGGAGACAATACAATTTTTCCATGGTTTTCAGCTTAAGGGGTGGTTTCTAATTGTTAAAAATTGAAGAAAATCATAAATCAAAATGTTAAAGGATATTGTATATAAATTGTATTAAATAATTTTATTTAAGGATATTAAATAAATTTTATTCTACATAACTAAATAATATTTTCGCCGGTAGAATGTTTTAATTAGCATTTTTTTCTATTTATTGCAGAAGGGGTGGATTTCACCTCTTAAATGCAAAAAGCGCATGTCACTTTTGAAGTTAAGGGTAAAATTAGTATGATTGTAAATTTTCATGAAACTTTATGGAGGTTCAAAGAATTTTGAGGTTACGCCCATTTTTACCTTGACTACACTATAGTTAACTATACACTATTCCGTAGGACTTAGTTTATAAGTAACAATAATTTCACAAATAACCCTAACTTACGAGTAGTGTCTACTGTTACACTGGTGCGTATAGAACTTTAAAAGAATACGTTCTACCTACTTTAAGAAACCAAGCTCTTTGAATTGACTCGGTTGGCCACTCAATTATTGTGCATTATGCAGTGTTTATTATTATCTGCAATGCATAACAGTGATTCTTCAAAGTGCGTTCTGGACGCGGGATTTCCGACAAAAGCTCCTGATCAGCGCTTAGCACTTCGAAAGGCAACCAGACCTCGGGCTTTACGATCCTGCTCTACGGAGACTCCTTATTTAGGGCCTTAATAGGTTCGGTTTCGTTTTCCTAGCTTGATGACTTGTGACGAATGTTTCCAGTTGCTCATGGCGTTGTCTTGAAGTTAGACTACCATTCGTATCATTCTAAATGTTACAAGTAATGACCTTTAGAGAAATACGGGCGTAAAAATTTTAAGCAATAAGCGCAATGTGAATCGCTGGGAATACTGTTAATTACTGTGTTATCGGAAACATCAATTAAACTTGCAACACGCATAGACAGTTTCTTCTGTATGTGGATACGATAGTACAGATTAAAGCGTGATTAAAGCTAATATCTGCATTGGAATGCCTGATAATTCGTGTGTAAACTTAAAGCTAATATCTGCATTGGATTGCCTGATAATTCGTGTGTAAACTTAAAACTAATATCTGCATTGGATTGCCTGATAATTCGTGTGTAAACTTAAAGCTAATATCTGCATTGGAATGCCTGATAATTCGTGTGTAAACTTAAAGCTAATATCTGCATTGGATTGCCTGATAATTCGTGTGTAAACTTAAAGCTAATATCTGCATTGGATTGCCTGATAATTCGTGTGTAAACTTAAAACTAATATCTGCATTGGAATGCCTGATAATTCGTGTGTAAACTTAAAACTAATATCTGCATTGGAATGCCTGATAATTCGTGTGTAAACTTAAAGCTAATATCTGCATTGGAGTGCCTGATAATTCGTGTGTAAACTTAAAGCTAATATCTGCATTGGAATGCCTGATAATTCGTGTGTAAACTTAAAACTAATATCTGCATTGGAATGCCTGATAATTCGTGTGTAAACTTAAAGCTAATATCTGCATTGGAATGCCTGATAATTCGTGTGTAAACTTAAAGCTAATATCTGCATTGGAATGCCTGATAATTCGTGTGTAAACTCTCCTAAAGAATACTCTTGTATCTGCATCCAGTCATCTCGAAAAATAATAGGCCTATAGATATTTTTTATTCAGGAATAAATTTAAGATTTGGCAGTTTATCAGTTCAGGATTATAATCGTTTTATCGAAAATACACAAATATAGGCATTCTTTCAGTTAAAGAATATAGAAATTTGTCAGTTCGGAAATATAGCAGAGTATAACAACATGGTCACTACGAGTATAACAACATGGTAATTCATATGTGGAAATATTTAATATGGTAGGCATAGCCTTTAAGTTAATGCTGTATTTGAAAATTCTATTATTCATTTACGTTATGTTTTTACTTCAATGTATACTTAATGTATACTATAATGTATAGCGTTTTAGAAATATTTATACAGCATTTATTTAGAAACAGTTCCATATTCTGATTTTAAAAGAGCTCCATATGTGCAGGGAATTTTTTTCGTATTGCTGTTACAATTCTGTTATTAGTTCACGCTCTTTCTATATATATTTATATATATCTTGTTCAAATTTTCAATCTTTAATAACATACGTTTTATTCATCCAATCAAGTTCAAATACATTTTTTTTAAAACTTGTAGTAAATGTCATTTGATGTTAATACAGTTTTTCGAATATTAATTAATTTTGGTTTCTATTTTTCCACTTAAAATCTGTCATGTGTATTTACATATTTACATTAATTGTAATAATTTATTAGATTTTCACCATTTTTGCGTATAGTTTCATCAACGGCTTTTAAGTTTTCGGCTGGTACATTCTTCGTGTTTCCTTAACTTTTTTAGGTTGGTAATGTTTTGCATTTGATTTTTTCTTGTATTTTCCAGTTTGAGCTTCATTATTACTTTAAAGATAACACTCGAGTTGGAATGTTTTAAACTTTTGTGTAGTAAAATTATTTTCTATTCCGCAAGATATTGGCATAGTAATGTGGAATTTTCCTACTTTTCATGTAGAAATAAAGAGATTATTTTTAGAGCACATTAAAAGGAAGGTCTTAACCGCCTCTTCGTCAAAACGAATGCATTAAGAAACTATTTTATTACTTCGTAAGTCTTATTATTTTGTCAACCTTAGGTTATACTACAGAACATTGATATTGCAAATTACAAAAAAAAACATTAAAATTAACACTACAGACAGGGAAAACAAATACATCACATTACCATACTTAAACAAAACAACAAACAAAATAGAACGCAAATTTCATATAATAGGATACAAAATAGCATACCAAACTAATAACATGTTACAATACAAAATACAATACAGCACCAACAACAACGATATACTACAAGCACCAGGCGTATACAAACTGAACTGCGACGAATGTAACAAATTCTACATTGGACAAACAGGTCGCAGCTTTAAACAAACAGTCAAGGAACACAAACAGAACACCTACTCAACATTTTACAATCACATAAAAGGAACAGGACACAAATACATAGACATTTATCCATAACCTAGAAATTGTACACATCAACAAAAAAGGACCACATCTCAACGCACTAGAACAATATGAAATTTACAGACACACAAAAACACAAAGTACAAACATATTAAACGAACAAACACAATACAAATCACACATACTCTTTGATACTATCGAAAACCTACCTTTAAAACCGTCACCGCTTGACCCGACATCTCCAAGCAGAAGACACTGATGAAGATCAGCACACAGCAATCGAAAATGTTTTGTCTCAGTAAGTTTTAACAAATTTACTAAATTTAAAGTTCGGATAGTCATAAACTATTGTTTAAGTGATTAATAAGATTCACCGAACGTAATGGACTACAAAATTCAAGAATACAAAAAAAAGCTACAAATTTACTTGTGTTCTTTAACTTCAAGTTATTAACCTAAGATAGCAATGTGTGTTCGGAAGACAGTTTGGTTGCGCTTGTTTACCCTGCAGTATTTTCCCCAGTATTTTAAATAGCAATCGATTTGTTTATGCATACACTCATCATAAACTTTAATTGTACTTAAATAAAAATCTTACTTGGTATATTTGCGAGTCGAATTTAGAGAGAGTTTATTAATTAATGAAGTTTACTTTTAGTAAGTAAAGTGTGTGTGTGTGTGTGTGTGTGTGCGCGCGCGCGCGTGTATGTGTGTGTGTGTGTGTGGGCGTGCGTTCGTTCGTGACATAAATTTATGAGGCATATTATAAAACTAGTAGTTAATGTTTGGAAATAATAAGTTTGACATTTTAAGGAAAGAGCCGACAAAGAAAGTATATTAAAAGCCGACAAAGAGGATAATTGTAAATATCAGTTAGTGTTATAAATCTGTCTTGGGTACGTGTTGATGAATATAGACGTAGACTATTTCTAAGGATAAAAATAATTCTGAAAAACAAGTGTAAGGGAAAGTTCAGGAAGAAACATCTGGAGGGGTAAAGCAACTCATAAAATTTGGGTGTGGTAACGGGAAATCATCAACAGCAAAAAAACCGTTGACCCAACGTTACTTGTTTCAAAAATGTACAGTTAAACTCTGATGGGCTAATAAATTTGATGAGCCAAGAAATTGATTTTAACCAAATAAAATTCTGCCAAAAACTAAACAATCTACTTACTGGTATTTCTGACGATTGCTAAAACTGGAAAATCTATATGCAATTGTTTCACTTTCCTTTCCGGTCACATTTCCTCACCAAGTCACGGCTAGTTAAGTCGCAATTTCTCTTAAGGGTCACGGCCGCTGGGTCATCCAATTGCGTTGATTATTGCAGATCTGAAGTGGGGCACTCGCGACCTAAGCTATTGCAGAACAGGTCTCTTATGTTCGTTTTATTCTGGATATGCAAAATAGTTACATATTTATTATTACTTCGTTAAGCACGGTTTTCTTCCATATCATCATAGCCCATGTGACGCGATTCGGACGGCCTTCAGTTTAGAAAGATGTTCTGTACTACGAAAATATAAAGGAGTTACTTAAAAATGGAGGTCCTCCAAACAAAAGTAGAATAACTTGGCAGTAAGAATTGCTACAATTGTTATATTCTACACTTGAAAAAAAGTTTATATTCCCTCAAATAAATAACTAATAGAGACATTTTTATGTCCTCAGTAAGTAGCAGATCCCTAAATAGAGAAACTCCCCTCGCGATCCATGGACTACCCCAACACTCTCAGCCCCAGGAGAGTTATATTTATCTTAATCCTACCTATATGCCATATACCTTTCCAGAACCCTGGTAAACTCTTTCCTTATTGGAGTAGGCCTAGTACTTGGGTCCTCCATTTCTCACAGCAGATCCCTAAACAGAGAAACTACCCTCGCGATCCATGGACTACCCCAACACTCTCAGCCCCAGGAGAGTTATATTTATCTTAATCCTACCTATATGCCATATACCTTTCCAGAACCCTGGTAAACTCTTTCCTTGTTGGAGTAGGCCTAGTACTTGGGTCCTCCATTTCTCACAGCAGATTCCTAAATAGAGAAACTACCCTCGCGATCCATGGACTACCCCAACACTCTCAGCCCCAGGAGAGTTATATTTATCTTAATCCTACCTATATGCCATATACCTTTCCAGAACCCTGGTAAACTCTTTCCTTATTGGAGTAGGCCTAGTACTTGGGTCCTCCATTTCTCACAGCAGATCCCTAAACAGAGAAACTCCCCTCGCGATCCATGGACTACCCCAACACTCTCAGCCCCAGGAGAGTTATATTTATCTTAATCCTACCTATATGCCATATACCTTTCCAGAACCCTGGTACACTCTTTTCTTGTTGGAGTAGGCCTAGTACTTGGGTCCTCCATTTCTCACAGCAGATCCCTAAACAGAGAAACTCCCCTCGCGATCCATGGACTACCCCAACACTCTCAGCCCCAGGAGAGTTATATTTATCTTAATCCTACCTATATGCCATATACCTTTCCAGAACCCTGGTACACTCTTTTCTTGTTGGAGTAGGCCTAGTACTTGGGTCCTCCATTTCTCACAGCAGATCCCTAAACAGAGAAACTACCCTCGCGATCCATGGACTACCCCAACACTCTCAGCCCCAGGAGAGTTATATTTATCTTAATCCTACCTATATGCCATATACCTTTCCAGAACCCTGGTAAACTCTTTCCTTGTTGGAGTAGGCCTAGTACTTGGGTCCTCCATTTCTCACAGCAGATTCCTAAATAGAGAAACTACCCTCGCGATCCATGGACTACCCCAACACTCTCAGCCCCAGGAGAGTTATATTTATCTTAATCCTACCTATATGCCATATACCTTTCCAGAACCCTGGTAAACTCTTTCCTTATTGGAGTAGGCCTAGTACTTGGGTCCTCCATTTCTCACAGCAGATCCCTAAACAGAGAAACTCCCCTCGCGATCCATGGACTACCCCAACACTCTCAGCCCCAGGAGAGTTATATTTATCTTAATCCTACCTATATGCCATATACCTTTCCAGAACCCTGGTACACTCTTTTCTTGTTGGAGTAGGCCTAGTACTTGGGTCCTCCATTTCTCACAGCAGATCCCTAAACAGAGAAACTCCCCTCGCGATCCATGGACTACCCCAACACTCTCAGCCCCAGGAGAGTTATATTTATCTTAATCCTACCTATATGCCATATACCTTTCCAGAACCCTGGTACACTCTTTTCTTGTTGGAGTAGGCCTAGTACTTGGGTCCTCCATTTCTCACAGCAGATCCCTAAACAGAGAAACTACCCTCGCGATCCATGGACTACCCCAACACTCTCAGCCCCAGGAGAGTTATATTTATCTTAATCCTACCTATATGCCATATACCTTTCCAGAACCCTGGTAAACTCTTTCCTTATTGGAGTAGGCCTAGTACTTGGGTCCTCCATTTCTCACAGCAGATCCCTAAATAGAGAAACTCCCCTCGCGATCCAAGAACTACCCCAACACTCTCAGCCCCAGGAGAGTTATATTTATCTTAATCCTACCTATATGCCATATACCTTTCCAGAACCCTGGTACACTCTTTCCTTATTGGAGTAGGCCTAGTACTTGGGTCCTCCATTTCTCACAGCAGATCCCTAAACAGAGAAACTACCCTCGCGATCCATGGACTACCCCAACACTCTCAGCCCCAGGAGAGTTATATTTATCTTAATCCTACCTATATGCCATATACCTTTCCAGAACCCTGGTAAACTCTTTCCTTATTGGAGTAGGCCTAGTACTTGGGTCCTCCATTTGTCACAGCAGATCCCTAAACAGAGAAACTACCCTCGCGATCCATGGACTACCCCAACACTCTCAGCCCCAGGAGAGTTATATTTACCTTGATCCTACCTATATGCCATATACCTTTCCAGAACCCTGGTAAACTCTTTCCTTGTTGGAGTAGGCCTAGTACTTGGGTCCTCCATTTCCCACAGCAGAGACTTTAAAGCTCAATAAGAGACTTTGTGAGACGATACGTTTGTAATATCATGAGCACACTGACTGTAGAAACCGAAGTTAGGTATGCATTAAGGCTGAAGCTTGTAATACTGACTTAGTGATCGCCTTTATCCCAAGGATTTCCTTGCCTCTCTTTACTGGTGCAAGAGCCTAGTCTACAAGTGGTACATGGCTCAAAAATGCTCTTCAGATCCTTGCCTGTCCTTATTTGTGAAAGACCCTACTCTGTATGCGATAAATGCCTCAGAAATGCTCTTCATATCGTTGCCGGTCCTTACTAGTGCAAGAGCCTAGTCTGCATGTGGTACATGGCTCAAAAATGCTCTTCAGATCCTTGCCTGTTCTTATTTGTGCAAGACCCTACTCTGTATGCGATATATGCCTCAGAAATGCGTGGCATCTACTTGCCTATCATTAAAGGCGCAAGACCCTATTTTCCATCCGGTACGCTCCTCAGATATCTTCTTGTCTATCCTTACAGATGTAAGACCCTACTCTGATCCTGGTACGTAACTCAACGCGGAGCAATTCCCTACGTATCCTTACTCGTGCAGGACCCATATAAACAGTTTTTAATTATTTTTACATTAGTCTATGACTAACCGAATTTTGTAGATTTGTAAAAACTCACTGAAACAGAACGTTTTCGATCGCTTCATGACGATCTTCATCAGTGTCTAAATTTGTTTCCCGCTTGGAGTTGTTAGGTTAAGCAATGACGGTTTTAAAGGTAGGTTTTCTATAGTATCAAAGAGTATGTATTATTTATATTGGGTTTGTTCGTTTAATATGTTTGTGTTTTTGTGTGTTTGTAAATTACATATTGTTCTAGTGTGTTGAGATGTGGTCCTTTTTTGTTGATATGTAAGATTTCTAGGTTGTAGTAAGTGCCTGTGAATTTGTATCCTGTTTCTTCTAGGTGATTGGAGAATGCTTGGTGTTCTTTGTTTTTCTGTTTGGATGATTTTGTGTGTTCCCCGGCTCTTTGTTGGAAGCTGAGGCCTGTTTGCCCAATGTAAAATTTGTTGCAGTTTGCACAGTTTAATTTGTATACGCCTGGTGCTTGTAGTTTATCTTTGTTGTTGGTGTTGTGTTGTATTTTGTATTGTAACATGTTATTAGTTTTGTATGCTATTTTGTATCCTATTATTTGAAATTTGCGTTCTGTTTTGTTTGTTGTTTTGTTTAAGTATGGTAATGTGATGTATTTGTTTTCCCTGTCTGTCGTGTTAATTTTAATGTGTTTTTTTTAGTAATTTGCAATATTAATGTTCTGTAGTATAACCTAAGGGTTATACTGTTGATAAAGTATTTGGGCTATTAATTAGTTTTTTGATGGCTCTGTGGTATTTCTTAGTTGAATCTGTATGTAGTTGTATTATATTATTATTTATTATGTATTCATTAATTTTGTCGCTTAGGCTGTTTGTATTTTAACTACTGTGGTGTTATCTTTGTCTGCTGCGGTGATTGTGATGTTGTTTAGTTGTGCTTTTTGTTATATGTTGGCAGCGATTTTAATTTCATTGCTTACGTTTTTATTGTTTAGGTTTTTGAGTTTGGTTAGGTTTTTTGTATAGCTGTTTCAGTTTGTAGTTTAATGTTTTTTATGTTATGTTATTTGGTTTATAATGTAGGTTGTATTTTAGGCCTTTGTTTATTAAATTCATTTCGTGTTGTGGGAATTTGGTATTAGTGAGGTTAACTGTATGGTGGTAAAATTTCTACGTAAATCCTACGAAATCCTAAACATCCTCCAAACCATCAACAAACAAAACTATTTCACCCACAACTCAAACTTTTATTCACAACCAGATGGCCTACCCATGGGAAGTTTTATCAGCAGTGTCCTAAGCGAAAATACTCCTGCAACACATAGAAACACCAAGATACTCGCAAACAATACACACGCACACAAAATCATTGTTTTGGCACAATCACACTGACACAATTACGTTGATGATATCATAACACTATATAGAGGCAACACCCGTCAATGCGAAAAACTCCTTACCTACACTAATAAAATATACCCAAAACTTCATCGACTTCACCATAACAAAAAGCCACACACAAAAACACAGCTTCAAGATTTACAGGAAAACGTCAACGACAGACAGATTTATCCACAACACCTCAAACCACCCTATCCAACACAAACACGCTGCCTTTAGATCCATGCTCCGTAGACTCAAAGAAGTACCAATGACCACAGAAAACATAAACAAAGAACTAGACCCCATTAAGTATTTAGCATACACAAATGGATACAACACCACAATAATAGACAAAATATCGCACAATATACAACAAAACACTAAAATTAACACTAGGGAGGGGGCAAATACATCAGAGCACTATACATAAACAGAACATTAAATAAAGTAGCACACAAATATAAAAAAACAGGATACAAAATACCATACAAAACTAATATCAAACTACAATACAAAATACAACACGACACCAACAACAAAGATAAACTATAAGCACCAGGCGTATACAAACAAGTGGAACAAATTCTAAATTGGGCAAACATTTCGCAGCCTCGAACAAAGAGTCGAGGAACACAAACAGAACAGCAACTTACCATTTTACAATCGCATAAAAGAAACAGGACACAAATACACAGACATTTACCATAAACTAAAAATCTTACATATCAACAAAAAAGGACCACACTCAACACTCTAGAACAATATGAAATTTACAAACACACAAAAACACAAAATACAAACATATTAAACGAACAAACCCAATACAAATTACACATACTCTTTGATACTATCGAAAACCTGCCTTTAAAACTATAATCGCCTAACCTAACAACAACACCAAGCGGGAAAATAATTTAGACGCAGATGAATATCGCCACGGAGCGATCGAAAACGTTCTGTCTCAGTAAGTTTTTACAAATTTACAAAATTGAAAGTTCGGATAGTCATAAACTAATGTAAAAGTGATTATTTAAGTTTCGCCGAATGTAATGGACTACAAAATTCTAGAGCTTATAAACAGGGTAACAGTGCGTCGAGTACGTTATCATTATAACGATCTTCCAATCGTTTAGTCGCAGCTGTGAAACTGCATTGCATTGTCTTGAGATTATTGGTTCTCTTTTATTTGAGAGTTTTTATCCTTGCGTTGTTGTTTTCAATGCGTACATGTAATGAATACGCCTTTCCTTGATTCTGATTCAGTTTACACACAATGCAAAATGCTAGTCAGCTATTGTATAGAAACGTTCTAGAAAGGCTACCTCGTCGAGACACGGTTAACGACAAATTAGCCTTGAATTAAGCTCTTTATAAAATTTTCCCTTTCTCTTATTTAAGTTATAAATAACGAGTGAAGTTTTAATGTTACATTTGAAATAAGGGGTAACCTAATAAAGTTAAAATAGTAAATTTTCCACGAGAAAAATGTATTAAAAGTTATTTGCCTATTGTCAGTGATATAAAACTAACAACTGTTTTTCACTAAGACTACTAGCTTACTCCGTACAATTTCGTTTATTTAAACAGTTACAACGTAACGTCGATTATCCGTACGCCAGTCATCCGAACCCATCATTTATCTGATTATTATCAATATTGAACAAAACTGAAGTTACAGCACACTTTATTTATAATTTCTACGTGAAAAATTACACTGGATTGATATTACAATAAATATCGGTAGGGGCCTAATATGCGCCGGTAATAAATGTCGGAACTAAAGCTCCAGCGCTAACAGAAATATAAAATTATTAGGCTACTCTATTATGCAGTTTTTAGACTACTTCTTTTTGCAATAAAAGTGTTTTTTTTCCTACAAATTATATTAGTCTTTATCAAATTCTAAACCATAAAGGTTATACAGTACTGTATTAATAACAGTATAGTACTGTATATTGAAATATTAGACTATTTGAATTACAGTATTTAATTTCAGTCCGCTGTGATATCAGTTCGGAAAACAGCGTTTTTTCTGTATTTGATTTAAAGTAGTTTAATGTAGCCCCATTATACCGAGTATGCTACAAAAACATTTACTCTTTGTTGCAAATATAGGCTATAGGAAATAACATTTTAAGGAAAACAAATGTCTTTCATAAATATTTTAGGGTTGAATTGAGGATAAATCGTTAAAAATCTTTGTCCTCATGAGTGCTGTCATCTCATTCTAGAACAGGCTCGGTAACGTCTGTTGTGCCAAGTATAACTAACGAGATGTAGCGAGAGACTTGGTGGAAGCTCGCCGGATAGTGAAGGTGGAAGACCAAGTAACTGTCTACCAAGACTGTGGTTGTGGCGCACCGATACACACTGCGAAATTCGACCAACACTGAGTCAACGGTATACCACCATTCTAAATGTGAAGTAGGTCACTGCGCAGGCCGGCCGGCGAGATCTCTTGCTATATCTCACGACTTATAACTGATAAAAGATCCGTATCTTCAGTTTGCGTTTACTTATCATTCCTTTGGCAAGGTGATGTTAATATTCAGGTTTATTAACTCTTTGTATGGTCTCAAACCTAAAGTCTAAGGAATACAGTGTATACACTGTATAAAGTGTACTTACTAAGACAGGAACTGCTTATATTTTAAAGCAAGAAACATTTCTTGCAATACTTTATGATGAGGTTTTAAGAATACACCTATTGTTATTATTATTATTATTATTTATTGGAGTTTTTGTTCTGAATTATGAGACTTTTCATCGTAAATTTTTATAAATATAAAATAATTTAATAGAAATTATAAATAATAATTTATTACAAATAATTTTTTATAGGAACTAATAGATAATAATTTGTGGGATGTTTCATAGTGAATGTTTACACATCATTATTGTGATTTAGTTATTACAACCACCAATTTATGGGATATTGCATCGCGAATGTTTACAAATAATTATGCTCTTTGAAAGATATTGTAGCCACCATTTTATACTATGTTTTATGGCAAATATCTAAAATGTTGTGTAAAAAGCGTATATGCTTAATGTGTGCTATTATCTGAATTCGAAAAATTGCGTTTCAATATTATTTACCTGACGCCTTAGGAATATAGTTTTATATGCATTAAAAAGAATTTGTTTATTAATAATTATGTGAAAATTTGCGGTGTATTATCTTGAGACCTTTTTGTTAATAATGTTGCTATTGATATTACCTGGTAGTGATATCACAAAAGTAGTGTTTTGTTTCCAAGTGATATCAATAAGAACAATAATTCTGTGTTTTGAGTTTATTGTTGTGTTTCAAGTTTTATAATGAGTTTTTTAAAGTTAAATTATATTTCCTTTAGGCAATCAAAATTATATAAATAAAATAAAAATTGAATACTGTATTTGATTATTTATTTCTTTTTTCGTGGGCACTTTTGAAGACAGTGCATAATTAAATGTTTTTGTTTTTGTTACAGGTAGTTGAATCTCTTACGATTTCCGAACACTGGAGTTTAAGCTCGCTTGTAAGTTTATTCACTTTAAGGTAGACGATTGGAGAGTGTTTAGAGTACTGATATCAGTAAGTAAACCAAGCGGGCAGATGTACTGCAGGAACTGAGCACAGATAAGGTCCAGGCGTAGCAAATGCGTTGCAACACACAGATAAAACCACCATTGCAACACGTGTGCGTTCGCTTTGCCCGCCTGGTTAGTCCATTCCTTCTGCAAGTAGTGGAAATATTTGTTCGGTTCTTGCTATAACGTTTACACCCCAAACAACCGCGCGATATATTCTTGCGGGAATAGGTTCTTTTTACTGTAGCCTAAATATATTTGGTTAAACAGTTTCTACAGAAATCCCTTATTTTACAACTAAGAACAGAGGTAGGTCTCGCCCGTTAACCTTCTTCCTCTCTCCTAAGTATAACGATGAAATTGGAATTCTGTGCCCAGTTCATAAAATCTGTAGGGTTTTCTTTGACTCGTGTTAAGTTCTAATTACACGAGTTCTCAGTTGGGAACACAAACTCTATTTATAAAAGATGCCCTGACTATAGATAAACAATATACAGCCTAAACTGTAATAGGCACAGGCTTGAACTGCAGGGGGAACCTTCGTTGTAAAAACGTGCTAAGAAATGATTTTGCAAAATTTTGGTTTCAAGGTTTTTTTATTTTGTCATAGAAAGCTTTAGCGAGTGACTCATGTAAGCTATCTCAGCTGTTTCGAATTCGGGAAATTCTTGAGGTTAAGTAAATATCTATCTTTACTGTAAACATTTAAACTGTGTAGATCTCTTAACTTGGTGTTATCGTGCCATACTTCTTATCGTGGGTATTGTAGCCTGACGTTTTGGATCTTGCCTTACCTAGTGCATAATACACAGTACAACTGTTGACTCGTAAGTAGGCGCGCGATCGATCGATAGGAAACAAAACCGGGTCTTTTCTACTATACGACCGCATGGCTCAAAATATTTTCTATGAAAACATAGTAACCTAATATAAAAGCTTTTTTTCTTACTTCAACTGATAACAAATTTACTAAATATAAAGTTCGGATAGTCATAAACTATTGTTTAAGTGATTAATAAAATTCACCGAACGTAATGGACTACAACATTCAAGAATACTATTAACAGTTTACTTTCTAATTACTGATTGCAACAAAAGTAAAACGTAAATAACTTAAACGTAAGAGTATAATAAGTAACTAAGGTGCAATGGGAACTCATATAGCGCTGTGATATCACAGATTTTTATTATGAATAACCTTATTGTTTGTGAGTTTATAGTAGCAATTGTACTAAATACTACTTTAGGGAACAGGTAGTTATTTCTTAAGATCAAATACACACTCGTTCACTAAAGAGTTAACTTAATTCTTATATTTATTGTAAGACCTGTTGAAAGTCCGGGTAAGCTCGGATACTTGAACTATTTCAATTTACATCTACACGCGTTTACGCCAACAGTTCAAACCCTTTTTGAAGACATTTTTCGTTACAAAAATAACAGACGTTTCCCCCAAATGTTGAGCACCTGGTATTATCTTCTGTTTTCGTCACGTGCCTAACCCTTTCTTCAAGACACCTTGCAAAGACTTATCTGATAATACAATTTACCAATTTTCACTTTCTAATCTTGGTGTGGTTGCCACACTACCGTGACCTTTAAAGTAATACTGTAACTGAAGTTAAACAAAATATCTAGATATACGACTGTCGAAGATAACGAATTCAATGGAGTAATTCTATTGTTTAGTCTACTTTCAAGATATGCTATACATTATTAGTTATTGAAAAAATTTAATCTACGTATAGTGAGATAAGTTGAAACATCTAATTTGTTTGTTAGAATTCGCGACGGGGGCTTTAATCTTGCATATTTTTATTTTCAACATTTCCTATTTTGAGTACTGAATGGCAAAAGAAAGGTACCTCTACCCTATCTATTAAACCTTTCAAGTGCTAATTTGAAAGTAGTTTATTATTACATTTTTATTTTCCTTGATTTTGGCCTAAAACATCCTTCCTTAAGCCTCGTACAGCAAAGGATCACGATTTGTAAGGCGCTCTACTATCATGTGTTATCCTACTAGAAGTTAATGAAATTACTCTACTATCATGACCTGTTACGTAAGCGCCCACTAAGCGATATACGATGTAAATAAAAAACATTAATAATTTGTACAGCAACCAGTTGTTCGGGCTACGTCCAAGCAAAGTTTGCTGTATATCAGCTGTTTAGTTCAAGCCCGTGTCGGTCATTTGAGGGCCGTCCTGGGAAACGTCGTATTATCGATATCGGAGGTAGTTTATTAGGTTTAGAAAATGAAAACCGTCATGAAGTTGTGGATATTAAATCATTTCGAACTTGCTAATTTGAGTGATTTTTCATGTGGAAGTGGTGAACTATTCGGTAACTTACTTATAGCATTACCCTCTGGGCTGTCACATTCCCTAAATGGTTTAGTAACGTTTTGAAGCGTACATAGCTTTCGAAGGAATCATTAAGCAAAGAAAATATTAAAGCATAATATTTGAGACTGTGTAACCTCCATCCAGTAGGAGGACTAGAAAGACGATATGTGTCCCGGGACTGTCCTGTCCGTGTAACTCCTGTAGACGTAATTGTGCGTACTACTAGCATGTTACTGCAAGATCGTGACAGCATCAGAAGAACATCCAAAAAATAAGGAATTTCCCTTACAAATCTTGTGCGCACAGTGCTTGTTTTTTTAGATTTTGTAACATTCAAACCTATATTGAGAACCACGTAACCGTGCACTTGGCCTTGAGGAATCGCACGAGATTTCTCGTGTACTACCACTTCTTAAAACATGTTACATATTCAGAATGTTCTATAGATCAACAGCTTCTGCATTCGATATCTTTACACATATTTTAAGATTGTTTGCAATTTCATACCGAAGCTAATTTACTATTGAATTTATCCAATATCGACATTCTCATGCAAGTTAGTGTTTTGACAGTCCTTATCATCTATGTAGGAAAGTATTTATACTCAACGTCTACCTCCCTCGCCTACTGCAATCTCTCAAGGTCAATTGCACGGTACGTGGTCTGCACTATACCTCAGTTATTTGTTTTATCTATATAAAATTAGACACAATGTGTATAATGTTTCAAAATTTTTCTTGATTAGTTTCTTATATTAACTGGTACTGCTTAAACTTCACACACATTTTTTTGTTTTATTCTGTGAAATTCAAATAAACGTCTTTGTTGAAACTCTCTCTTTCTCTCTCTCTCACTCACACTCAGACACCACATTTTTCTACGAAACAATTTATTTTGTTGTTACATAATATAACACTGTACTTAACAGTGTCTAATATAATTTTGTTTAACATATTTTAGACTTTAGACACAATTCAAACAACCTCTTCTCTAAAGAAAAACCACCTTGTAGTGGAATATTGCTCACAGGTTCTAGGGTTAAACCTGACTTTATCTCCTTTAGAGGTATAATTTTGAGCTCTCTGCTTCTGATTTCACAAAGGTGTTTTACTGGTCTCTAACACTACCTGGATTATAAAGTCGTTCTCCTTCTTTCGTCTCTTCCTCCTAATGTATTTTATCTCTTTTTTCGTCTAGAATGGGTTTTTGTTTTCCCTCCTTGGTGTGTGCACAGACTCTCGACTTGTGGAACATAAAGAGATACGGTATCATTTTGAAATATCTCATAATGAGTGCAATTGCCAGGAAATGCGTCGGGGGAAGCAGATTGAATAAATTAAACAAGTTCATCGGAACCGTTCATTAATCTAAAACACAGAATTTCGTTTGTTGGTAGGCCTGCATTCATTAGGAACACAAACTATCTAACCTTGCGTAATGTCAGACTTTTCGTATCAATCATACGGTACTGAAAATACCAGCGTATGACTCATATTTCAGCACGTGATGTTAATTGTCTGGGTTGTAGATTGATTTGTTTTGATAATAGTGTTTTTGACCAACTGAATTCCTAAAAATACTTAATGACGAAATGTTTAAAGTCAAGCTATTAACACATAGGATGATGGCCTTATCTTTGCTTTGCCGTTATCTGCAGAATGAATTATTCAGTAGCCTCATTTGTTTTTTTTTTGGTGTATGTAATATTAAGATCTATATTCTGTAATGCATATTACCAAAGCTCACTCGCGCTATGTAGCCTGAGATAATTAGCAACAGTAAACGAAGTGTTTCAGTTCCGACGTGAGCAGAGTCTGTGGAAAGAAGCCATTTACGGGTTACTGTATGTATGTTTTAACAACTTGGGTTAAAATTATCCACACTGCGATTCAAACTGAATGGACAAGAAATATGGTAATTTTGAAAAATAGGATTTTGTTCGTATTTGATCACTGCGACGCATCAAAATAAAGAATGGAAATAAAACAACGTACGATGATAAAATAATACAAATACTACTTGTTAAGGGACAAAATAAGATTACCTAGAGCAGGGGTGATCAACCTTTTTGGAACGGTGGGATAATTAAGTGTTCATTTTTCTCAGGATTAAAATTTCTCCAATAATTGGAATACGTCTTATATAGTTGTGGTTAACTTTCAAATAATATAGCCTACATTTTAAATTATAATGTAAGGGTACATCCCATACATACACAGCCACTTTATAATTTATGATAGCCTACATACCTGTAACAACGTATCCAGATAACAAATTCTCTATCTTGTTAATGTTACGATGTTGCTACTTGCAGCAAGTATTTAAAGTTTACTGCACTTATTAATCATAATACACCAGGTTCAAAACATAAAACCACTTTCAACTTGAAAGTATAAGAACATATGAAATTAGTTCTGAAAACTGTTTATTTTAGTGGGAAAATTTCATATTTTTTTTGATAATTGTTCAATGTCTGTTTTAATATTTGTAGTTACTATTTTCAATGTTAATTCCAAGTGAAGGTCAGTTAAACACGTAAGAGCTTTAGATTTTATAAATTACATTAACGAAAATGCATGCGATCAAATGAAAGTACTACCGACCGAACACGAAATGTAAAAAAATATTTTTCGCAGATTACCCATTTTTACAAGCAAATAATTTTTGTAGAAATCAATAATGGAACGTCACAGAATTTTGACTTTAACTGAATCATGTGCTGCAGATCAATATACTACATTTGAATACTGTGTAGCGCATCCATACAATCAACACTGAACGGCGATGCAAAGATTTCAAATAACTTTTTAAATTTATTAAGATCATGAAATCTGTTTTCCAAATCTTCCTTCAAACATTGTATTATATTGATATATTTCGAGAAGTCCAAGATGTTATCAGTATCTGTTGAATTCATCGCAATAAGCGAAGGAAAGTTAACCAGAACTCCATTTACCA
The DNA here is from genome assembly GCA_036971475.1 of Prosapia bicincta. Classification (NCBI taxonomy): domain Eukaryota; kingdom Metazoa; phylum Arthropoda; class Insecta; order Hemiptera; family Cercopidae; genus Prosapia; species Prosapia bicincta. The sequence goes on along the minus strand of JBAIZL010000005.1, from coordinate 233,980,477 downwards.
TTTGGGCGCCCCACACTGACAACTTCTTTTCAAACGCTCTTATAAGACTCGCTGACGAGTAAATTAAATTGTCTTTGCCTTGAAGTTTGGCATTCATTTCGTTCATATTAAGAATAAATATTTCCATAACCACGTCAGTATTGGTTGTACAATATAGATATGAACTGAATGTGCTCCTTATGCATTTCCCTATGGAATAGCAATACATTTCCCTACATTCAAAAGCAACACTATAGATTGGCCTGCGGGCGGCATAAAAACACGTCGGGTGCCGCAGGTTGTGCACCCCTGATCTAGAGGATATAAATCCCGTGTGACTTCTACCGTAGAGGTCTAATTGCACGAGTCGTCCTACGTTGCGTTAGTGTGAACAAAGTATTCCTAAATCAGGATGGTAAATACGTTTCTACAACCGGTCAGTGCTTAGAACGCCTCATTTACAGTGCGTGAGGTTTAACCGTGTCTCTACCTAGAGATCGCTAGGGTGGACTGGGCTGCGTTGTGTGGTCAAAACCCAACATCAGTGTTGTGTTTAAAGTGTAAACAGCTCTAATTAACTAAGTGATAATACTGTAATAGTTTGATGTAGACAATTTCTTTAAATGTGTTGCTCTGATTCTGCAAAGAAAGAGACGCGATTACGAAAGAGACGATGTATGTATTGTATGTTTTCAATTAGGCTCGTAGTCAAATGCTAGAGCAGAACGAAGGACACCGTTAAACCTCACGCACTGTACGGGCAGTGATTTACGTTAGGGTTTGCCTCTGAGGCAGCTTAAATGTATGAATTGAATAAGGAACTCGTGGAGCGTTGAGTGATTTTGATAAACTGAACTACAGTCAAACTGAATACAACACCATAATATGTTGGCACATATATGTGCCTTCCTTAGCAGAGTAAATCCCAGTGTGGTGTAGCAGAAAAAGACTTCAGTGGCTTCTTAACTTTTAGAGAAAAACATGTTAACAAGATATCTAGAGTTTAAAAAATAATTTTGAAAAAAAATGTTCATGATCAATAAGGTGTATGATAAATATGTCGTAAGATGTATATTGTGAAAAATAAACTTTAAATATTTCATTAAAAATATTAAAATATTTAAAATAAAATAGGTATTTAATACTTACAGATTAAAGGTAAAAATCTAAAAAGGAATTTTACTGCAATAAACATTTTAATTTTATTACAGCATTTTCGACTTGAGGGGATGTTCCAATCAAGATGGAGTTGAGAAACATGTCAACTCTTTTCTCTTACACGTGGCGCAATTCCGACCTTTCTTTATCGATTTCCATGCGAACTAGGTCAGGGTTACCCTAGCTGTATTTCGGACCATCTGAAATCACGCTAACCACGAATTTGTTAGAAATTTCTTAGTACATATTGAAGAATCGTGAGAAGGGTTTATTACAGAATTTAACTTAATCAATTATTGATGGAAACATAAGATAACTATGTATGTGACTTATTTAAACAGAAAGTTCAATGTCCCATTTCCACTGCTGTCCTTTACAAGTATTATGAATTAATAGCTTCTGTTCCAAGCTCTGATCACTCTTCCTTTTGCCTCCCTCAACTTTATCCAGTCGAAATCTACTTTTATAAACTTCAGTAGCAAGTTCTCCATCGTATAGCTATTTGATACGCTATTGTGCCAACTAAATCTAGTTTACGCTATCTAGGATTCGGTATCAAGATATCATCGATTCTCCATTTCCCTTTCTGTTGTATCAACTGGATCTAGTTCAGGTATTAAACATTATAGCTGTGTAACTGCAAGCCAGTATACTTTACTTCTCATCGTCACACAGTTTAAACATTTAACTAAACGTGTCTAATCACTGTCAATAATTCTTGGAGTATACGTAATGCTATTCTGAAGTTGAGGCGTTCGTATTGGTAACATATACAAATATATTCAATAGCTTTAGAGAGGTAGTATAACTAATACGTATTCCAAGTTATTGTACTCTAATGGATACGCGTGTACTTACTGTCAATAATTTGGGGGAGGAAGTAAAAGTCAAGCTTAGTCTGACTTGAAGCACTCGTAATGGAAACGTGTGTACATACTGTCAATAATTTGGGGGAGGAAGTAAAAGTCAAGCTTAGTCTGAGTTAAAGCACTCGTAATGGAAACGTGTGTACATACTGTCAAAAATTTGGGTGAGGAAGTAAAAGTCAAGCTTAGTCTGAGTTAAAGCACTCGTAATGGAAACGTGTGTACATACTGTCAAAAATTTGGGGGAGGAAGTAAAAGTCAAGCTTAGTCTGAGTTAAAGCACTCGTAATGGATACGCGTGTACTTACTGTCAATAATTTGGGGGAGGAAGTAAAAGTCAAGTTTAGTCTGAGTTAAAGCACTCGTAATGGAAACGTGTGTACATACTGTCAAAAATTTGGGTGAGGAAGTAAAAGTCAAGCTTAGTCTGAGTTAAAGCACTCGTAATGGAAACGTGTATACTTACTGTCAATAATTTGGGGGAGGAAGTAAAAGTAATGCTTAATCTAAACTATAATACGCATAATGCTAGATGTCCACCTACTGTCACTATTCTTGGACGTGGGAATATAAATAATGCGTAATCAAAGTTCATGCACTCCTAATAGAAACATGTCTACTTACTGTCAATAATTTTGAGGAATAAGTATAAGTCATGCTTAATCTGAGTTAAAGCACTCGTAATGAAAACTCGTCAACTTATTGTCATTAATCTTGGAGAAGGGAGTATAAGTAATGCTTAATTTGAGTTATAATATTCATAATGGTGAGATGTCCAAAGTTAAAGCACTCGTAATGAAAACTCGTCAACTTACTGTCATTAATCTTGGAGAAGGGAGTATAAGTAATGCTTAATTTGAGTTATAATATTCATAATGGTGAGATGCCCAAAGTTAAAGCAGTCGTAATGGAAACTTGTCTACTTACTGTCAATAATCTTGGAGGAAGGGAATATACGAGTAAGTAATGCTTAGTCTGAATTAAAGCACTCGTAATGGAAACATGTCTATTAAACTCCTTACCGGCGCCCGGCGGTAGAACATCACATTTCACAATAAATAATAATAAACCATACTATCACAAAATTCAGTGTAAAACACGTCCATTAAAAGATACAATATAACGTCTTGCTTGCGCTATCACTGCTAATAAAGGAAATATTAATTGAAACATGGAGCAGTCATTCCACAATTATACCTTTAAATAAATAATTTCAAAATATTTCAAATCTTATTTTATTTTAAAATTTTGTACATTTTTTCAAGATTAATCATTTCTGACCTCTCTTTTCTGTAATATATGTCGTTTTTTAAAAAGTTATAATAAATTTTAGTTCCTAGAAAGGATATAAGTTTGTAATTGCTCCTTTAAGCAATGTTTTAAAACAGGGTGTCTAGTGACAGGGAAAACCGGGAAAACCTGGAAAAGTCAGGGAATTTTAAGATTCTGGAAAATTCAGGGAAAAGTCAGGGAAAATTTTAAAAAATCGGGAAAATATTTATTTTGATTAGAAACAAAACTAGTGGCCATTGCTCTCGAATATTTGGTATTGTAAGCCAGCGGTTTAGGGGCAGGGCAGTCAGGAAATAACACTTCTTTATTTAGATGCCCATTATTTATTTGATAAGCCCGTTGCTATGACTTCAGGACTTATGTCAATAAATATTAAACGTGTCGAGTTGGTACAGCTGGGAAGTTTTACTGGACCGTGGCCTTGTGGTGCGCAGTGGTTCTGTTATCATATGGACAGGTTGGGATAACAGATAACTCAGTCTGTTTCTGACCACACAGAACGCTGTGTAAACATTCATAGCTAGCTATTTGTCTAGACTCGTGATAGTATGTGTTTTATTTGATGGTGATTATTTTTACACTGTTTATTTCAACATAGAATGTTCCGGTTTTCATTACCTCCCCTCCTTCCTTACGATAAATATAAACTGAAAGATGAAGTGACCGAAGCAGAGATTATATGGTGCGTGAATTTAGTAGTGCAACACTTCTTTACGCAATGCAGAAGGTAGCGTGTGCCTCTTTCCAAGGATGTTCCCTGATAGCAACATTGCACAGAACATGAGATTGCGGAAAGATAAAATTTCCTATAGTGTCGTATTCGGTTTATCAAATTATTTTATAGATCTGTTACTGACATCATTAAATTCAAATTCTAACTATGTAATTGGCTTTGATGAAAGTTTAAACAAAATATCACAAAGAGCCCAAATGGATTTGAGTGTTAGGTATTGGGATGCAGAGACGGATGAAGTGAAAGCTCGATATTTTGGTTCTGTGTTCCTTACAGACACAAAAGCAAAAGAGGTACTCAATTCGTTCTTAAAAGGTGTTCAAAGTCTGGATTTATCCAAGATCCTTCAGATATCAATGGATGGGCCCAGTGTAAACTGGGCTTTCTATAGACATCTAAAAGAGGAAAAGTCAGGGAAAACTCAGGGAATTTCTTCAGGCTATTTTACTAGACACCCTGTAAAACTAATTAAAGGTTTATTTCAAATTTAAATTGTCTAGTTAGTGTTAGTTGAGCTTATTAAAATTTGTGACAATAGTAAGGGATGGATAACAGTGTTGAAATACTGGAGAGGAAAATTGCTTCTCTGTTTAGTATAGCCTATATGACAAGGTAAAAGTTAGGATGATTATCAGCAAAAGGCTAGGAGTACAATAGTAAGTATACATTCTTTGAGTTGTGTTCGGGTTAACACTTCTTTGCTGTACTTTGAATGAGTTATGAGTATCTGCGAATGAGCTATTTGAATGAGGAGTAAATAGTATTTTTCAAAAAGCTAATTTAAATAAATGATTGCAGCTTTTGTATGTTGTTAATTGAGTAACTTGTGACTTCAGTTCTTTCTGGCTATGTTCCAAAAATATTTGTTTGTCTTTAAACTACATAATGTTATTTGTATGGATTTTATTTTACAAGTTCGCGTTCATGGCCGTGTAAGGCGTCTTCTATTGGATTCTTTACGAGAAAATTATGCACTTAACGCGAGCCGCGATAACTATTCTGATTATTTAAAGGAGATAAATCAATATCTCTAGTGATAAGTTAATCAGAATTACGTTTGGCAACACTGGAAACAAATCAGCTGCTATTAGTGTTTCTTGTTAATGCATCGGGTCTTATGTACGGGCACAATTTAATTTCTTCAAGTCAGAGTTAACTGAATAAGTCTACTTTGCCCCACATTGCCTTAATGCGCCCTTCCTTATTAAAAAACTCACTTGGAACAGGACCATAAAACATCATAGGCGGATATTAAATTTTCCCTATCAAGGCGCAAAATGAAATTTTTTTAATATAAAAAAATGGGTAATGGTAGTAGTTTGTTGAAAACAAATCCGAAGGAATAGTTTAGGCATATTTGTATTACTTAACAAACAGTTAAATAGCATTAATTACTCATAGTTTTGTCGTTATTTTCAGTATCGTTAAGTTACATCCCTGTTTGTTACTAAAAAATTAAATGCATATTTTTTAATCAATAATTAAACAAAATGATACCACTTCCAATTTTTTCGGTTTCTCTTACGGCGAAAGTATAGGTAATTTTAAAGTCGCAAACCATAAATGTAGTTAATATTTGAAAAAATACGAACATAACCTCAATGCTCACTTTTAAAGTGTTAAAACTGGAAGTTGAGCACTATTTTTTACCCTACAATACATTATTATACAGTATTACAATTCAACTTCATAAGGAGTTTAGCTAATATTGATTTGAATGTGGTATTGCATTATACAACTTAAAGCGAGTTTTAAGGATATTTAAAAGTGATAAGATTCCTAATAGGGATGGTCGATCCAGTGACTTTAACTGATCGGTGAGTTTAGTGACAGCGCCAGGCTTGGATCAGTGACTTTTACCGGTTACAAGGGACACTGACAGCTCTGTATGGCCCAATAACATGCAGGCATGCCACACTAGTAAAATGATTTCATACCTCGCTTTTTTATTTTTTTGGAAGGCTCATTTTATTTAAAAGTAAACTCCTACGAAATTGAGTACAAAATACCGAGTACGAAATAGCGTCTACTGTACACAACGCTGTGACTGTCGTGAAACCTGGCCCAAATCGTTTACCCACACACGATTTGGTTAGAGCCAGTGACAGCGACAAATCAACCAATGACAGTCGAGGTTTTTATCAGTTTCTTCGAGCGACGGCGACATTTTGCCCAATCACAACAGAGACAACCTCTAATCGATCCAATGTCACTGGAACTGGTATTTTGCATATTTTGTCACTGGTACCACCAGCGACAAACAAATATCAGTGATACGTTACCGTAACAGAAAATATCGACCATCCCGAATGTTTAAATATATGCCTGCAGTGTGTTTAAGGTAGCTTTACCACAAGAACCTTACTTTTGCGCTTGCTTGCTATACGTGTGGTAAAGACGAGAAATATGGTAACTATAGGGAGAGTAAGAACACGGGGACAATGTCAACTCGCCACATCTCTTTGTAGGATCTCCAGCATCTGTTTACTAATTTACACTAGGCGTATCTTTTAACGTACAGAATTACAAAGAAATCGTTATTTTTATTTAAAAACTAATCTCCATTTTTATAATTTTAAAAAGTCTATTATCTCGAAGTAACTGTTAAACCGTAGTACGTAATTAGATAAAACTGTTCTTACACGGCGCAGGGTCATGCTAATACGTGCTAATTTGTGGTCACTTCACACAGTTGCGAAGATATGTCGTGTGAGTACTGGCTTGTTTCCAAGGCGTTTTCAATTATCTAATCTGAGAAAATAATTTATTAAGAAATTGAAGTGTATGCTGGTAGGATTGAAGAGCTGTACAAAAAAAAGTAAAAGCGTAGGAAAATAATAGCATAACTTCGAAGCTGAGAATAGAATAGTTAAAATCTTTAAAATGAATATCTACTTTATATTACAAGGATTAAGGTTTAAGACAAAGGTTAAAAAACACTTGTCTGGGTTTTTATGTAACAGACTCATTCCATGTCCGGGGATATAAAAATCTTTCTTAATTACTAATTACCTATATATATAGAATGCCGTATTCAATATTAATGTAGATGTGTAATTATAATGCGTTCAGAAAGTAACACCGCAGCACTCAGGTCTTTGGTTTGCATTATTTCTATAACAGATCTGGTAAGTGCCAGATAGCTCCCAATCTATGTAACGCTATTGGTTGTATCCGCAGTGCATTACGGATGGCCTTCAGGGTGTGGCCTCTATTTATACATTGCTGATGAGTGACTTTTTGAACGTATCTTGTTTTGTATATTAACATTGCACGCTTCAGTTAGCCGAAGCAAAACTAAACCAATATGGAGTGCGATGAAATGTTTCTGTTCGTAGCTGTGACAGTCATCGAAGTGAAAGGACTCAGAAAGTAGTTCAGAACAACTTATCATTTTTGTACCGGCTGGATCCAATTGATTTACGTATAATATTTATGGCTTTCGTATCTTTCTTTGGGTCTCTGTGGTATCCGTTGTCTGGTTGTTTTCTACAATCCTTCTCTTACAAACCTTCTGTTTTTAAATGTATCTTTTAGAAAGAAGAGTTCAAAAGGGTTCGATTGGTGCTCGTAAGACGCTATGTACAAAAATGTAAATACAGTGCATGAAAACGTGTGCTAGGAGGAAATAATACGAAACACGCCAAAGGGAAGAAATATGGCAGTGATATAAAACGACAGAATCTTAAGATACTACACAAGATTCATGCAGAGTTTAGCAGAAACAGAGCATTATAACAGTGGTGTTTATAATCGCAAGTTGTTCTAAAAGACTTACTCTGTTATATGGAAATTCTGAGAAGTTTGAAAAACGGAATCAAGAATGGTATCGAAAATGTCATTTCAAGAAATGCGAAAATGTGGGATCAGTTATTATTTTATATTTTTAGGTTATATCTTTATGTTATTCTTATGATCCTAGGAGAATAAAGGCGTTAATCTCAGATGTGAGCACATGTCTTTGGTGCTCTATGTGATCGATTACCATATTCTATTTAAAAAAATCCATTTAACTTGTTTTAATGGTAGATCATTTTATGAACATTTTTTTTTTACAAATGATCTATTGCTAAATTAATTTCCCCCACATTAAAAAATTCAACGTTTTTACTATCAGACTTGCGTTGATTCAAGACTGTATTCTTAAGGGAAATTTTGGGTAATGTTTGTATGGAAGGTTGGTATCCCTGTTAGAGTAAATGCCAGATGGTGTTGATTTTATTTTTCTCGTTGCGGACGGTTTCGATCGAGTTCGACAGTCGTAAAACGAAAACAATTTCTCCCGCTTTTATGATCAGAAAGTGATTTACGAAACAATTAGGAGCAAACTGAGAACACATCCAAACACCAGAAATTACTGGCAGGCGGTGAAAGTGTGTTGGAATAAAACTGAACCGTTTTTGTAGAATAAAATACAAAACAAATACAGAGCTTGATGGAAACTAAGTATATTGATGAGTTCAGACCAAGTGGAATGCAAGGAAAGCAAGGAGCATAACCAGGTGAGAAATTCGAACTTGTACTACAGATACTGAGAAGTTCTATAAAATAACAATTTAAGCAAGTAAAAAAAAAATCTGCTTGATTTCCGCAAATATTGTAATTATTTTTTTCAATCTGAAGGTAGAGATATTGCCTACTCGATTATACAGATTTATAGAGACACACTAACCTCTAGATAGTAATGAGAAATCAAACGGAAGAAAGTTTGCCTCCTTATTTTTATAAATTAAAATAATATGTCTTTAAAGTTAGTTAAGCTTTTCTCTACACGGTCCCTAAGTACAAAAACAAATAAAAACATACGCAAAACTAACAAATTAATCATTTATTTATTCATACGCGTTTCAATGACCAAGTCATCATCATCAGTGAGTGTTACTACTACAAACTTACAAACTCAGTTTGTAAGTTAGAGTTTGTAGTAGTAACATTCACTGATAATGATGACTTGGTCATTGAAACGCGTATGAGTAAATAAATGATTAATTTGTTAGTTTTGCGTATGTTTTTATTTGTTTTTAACATAACCTCACAAGCTAAGCTCAAAGCATATTTGTTTCCCTAAATGCAACTTTAAAAATTTATGTTACGGAAACTTTAGGGCAATAAAATAAATTACTAACTTTACACGGCAGTGTTATTTATTTGTTTATAATCCATAAGTGTGGTATTTCGTATAAAAAATAGAGACTGGTGTATATCTTTGTTTGGAATTTAACAAACACATTCAGGTTTACGTAAATTTTGTTTTAGCTAACTTTTCATTCGATTTTATTAGATTTTTTAATCAATATATTTGACTAAGATTTAAGAAAATTCTGTAGCAATTCGGCATTATTAAAAAAAAATTATTTCATGTGATTCTTTTTGTTTGTTGTTAGCGAAATTTTGATAGGTATTTCGATATTTCAAATAGCATTTGGAAAACCTTCACAAAACTAAATAATAGGGACAGTAGGTAAGGTAGGACGAAAATAAATCTGAAATCAGTTTCTGGCCACAATGAAATGTCCTTCTGTGCATCAGCTGGTTGCATTAACAAAGGGAATCATCTGGGGAAGGGAACAGCTGACTTTTGACAGGACGTGAAGATAATGGAAAGGGGGGGGGGCGAGAGTTTGCGCACATGCCTTGGCCTTCCTGTCGTGTGCCATTTATTTAGCACGTTTCGTTGCTTTGGTAACCCGAGTGGCAGGAAAGCTGCACAACACTAAATGCTCGAGATAATAATGTTATTATTATTCGATAAGAGGTTCATGCGCTGAACATAAATGATTCGTAAAATATTAAAAGTTGAAACCTACAATAAGACTTATGCACGACTTTTTACGTTGACTGACTAAGTAGATAGGAAATATTTGTTGATTTTTTAAAGTCTACGAACCCTACGGAAAAATAGTAGGCTAGTTGTACTTATTCAGAAACATTATGTCTTCATTAGTAGGAAACTATAAATTTGCATGTCAAGTTTTTTACAGTGTCTACGAACCTTACAGAGAAGAAGAATGCTAGTTACACCCATTCAGAAACTTTTTACTGTTATATCTGTATTGATTAGGAAACTAGAAGTTTCATGTCAAGTCTTTTACAGTGTCTACGAACCTTACAGAGAAGAAGAATGCTAGTTACACCCATTCAGAAACCTTTTACTGTTATATCTGTATTGATTAGGAAACTAGAAGTTTCATGTCAAGTCTTTTACAGTGTCTACGAACCTTACAGAGAAGAAGAATGCTAGTTACACCCATTCAGAAACTTTTTACTGTTATATCTGTTTTGATTAGGAAACTAGAAGTTTCATGTCAAGTCTTTTACAGTGTCTACGAACCTTACAGAGAAGAAGAATGCTAGTTACATCCATTCAGAAACTTTTTACTGTTATATCTGTTTTGATTAGGAAACTAGAAGTTTCATGTCAAGTCTTTTACAGTGTCTACGAACCTTACAGAGAAGAAGAATGCTAGTTACAGCCATTCAGAAACTTTTTTCTGTTATATCTGTTTTGATTAGGAAACTAGAAGTTTCATGTCAAGTCTTTTACAGTGTCTACGAACCTTACAGAGAAGAAGAATGCTAGTTACACCCATTCAGAAACTTTTTACTGTTATATCTGTTTTGATTAGGAAACTAGAAGTTTCATGTCAAGTCTTTTACAGTGTCTACGAACCTTACAGAGAAGAAGAATGCTAGTTACACCCATTCAGAAACTTTTTACTGTTATATCTGTTTTGATTAGGAAACTAGAAGTTTCATGTCAAGTCTTTTACAGTGTCTACGAACCTTACAGAGAAGAAGAATGCTAGTTACACCCATTCAGAAACCTTTTACTGTTATATCTGTTTTGATTAGGAAACTAGAAGTTTCATGTCAAGTCTTTTACAGTGTCTACGAACCTTACAGAGTAGAAGAATGCTAGTTACACCCATTCAGAAACCTTTTACTGTTATATCTGTTTTGATTAGGAAACTAGAAGTTTCATGTCAAGTCTTTTACAGTGTCTACGAACCTTACAGAGAAGAAGAATGCTAGTTACACCCATTCAGAAACTTTTTACTGTTATATCTGTTTTGATTAGGAAACTAGAAGTTTCATGTCAAGTCTTTTACAGTGTCTACGAACCTTACAGAGAAGAAGAATGCTAGTTACACCCATTCAGAAACCTTTTACTGTTATATCTGTTTTGATTAGGAAACTAGAAGTTTCATGTCAAGTCTTTTACAGTGTCTACGAACCTTACAGAGAAGAAGAATGCTAGTTACACCCATTCAGAAACCTTTTACTGTTATATCTGTTTTGATTAGGAAACTAGAAGTTTCATGTCAAGTCTTTTACAGTGTCTACGAACCTTACAGAGAAGAAGAATGCTAGTTACACCCATTCAGAAACCTTTTACTGTTATATCTGTTTTGATTAGGAAACTAGAAGTTTCATGTCAAGTCTTTTACAGTGTCTACGAACCTTACAGAGTAGAAGAATGCTAGTTACACCCATTCAGAAACTTTTTACTGTTATATCGGTTTTGATTAGGAAACTAGAAGTTTCATGTCAAGTCTTTTACAGTGTCTACGAACCTTACAGAGAAGAAGAATGCTAGTTACACCCATTCAGAAACTTTTTACTGTTATATCTGTTTTGATTAGGAAACTAGAAGTTTCATGTCAAGTCTTTTACAGTGTCTACGAACCTTACAGAGAAGAAGAATGCTAGTTACACCCATTCAGAAACTTTTTACTGTTATATCTGTTTTGATTAGGAAACTAGAAGTTTCATGTCAAGTCTTTTACAGTGTCTACGAACCTTACAGAGAAGAAGAATGCTAGTTACACCCATTCAGAAACCTTTTACTGTTATATCTGTTTTGATTAGGAAACTAGAAGTTTCATGTCAAGTCTTTTACAGTGTCTACGAACCTTACAGAGTAGAAGAATGCTAGTTACACCCATTCAGAAACTTTTTACTGTTATATCTGTTTTGATTAGGAAACTAGAAGTTTCATGTCAAGTCTTTTACAGTGTCTACGAACCTTACAGAGAAGAAGAATGCTAGTTACACCCATTCAGAAACTTTTTACTGTTATATCTGTTTTGATTAGGAAACTAGAAGTTTCATGTCAAGTCTTTTACAGTGTCTACGAACCTTACAGAGAAGAAGAATGCTAGTTACACCCATTCAGAAACCTTTTACTGTTATATCTGTTTTGATTAGGAAACTAGAAGTTTCATGTCAAGTCTTTTACAGTGTCTACGAACCTTACAGAGAAGAAGAATGCTAGTTACACCCATTCAGAAACCTTTTACTGTTATATCTGTTTTGATTAGGAAACTAGAAGTTTCATGTCAAGTCTTTTACAGTGTCTACGAACCTTACAGAGTAGAAGAATGCTAGTTACACCCATTCAGAAACTTTTTACTGTTATATCTGTTTTGATTAGGAAACTAGAAGTTTCATGTCAAGTCTTTTACAGTGTCTACGAACCTTACAGAGAAGAAGAATGCTAGTTACACCCATTCAGAAACCTTTTACTGTTATATCTGTTTTGATTAGGAAACTAGAAGTTTCATGTCAAGTCTTTTACAGTGTCTACGAACCTTACAGAGAAGAAGAATGCTAGTTACACCCATTCAGAAACCTTTTACTGTTATATCTGTTTTGATTAGGAAACTAGAAGTTTCATGTCAAGTCTTTTACAGTGTCTACGAACCTTACAGAGAAGAAGAATGCTAGTTACACCCATTCAGAAACTTTTTACTGTTATATCTGTTTTGATTAGGAAACTAGAAGTTTCATGTCAAGTCTTTTACAGTGTCTACGAACCTTACAGAGAAGAAGAATGCTAGTTACACCCATTCAGAAACCTTTTACTGTTATATCTGTTTTGATTAGGAAACTAGAAGTTTCATGTCAAGTCTTTTACAGTGTCTACGAACCTTACAGAGAAGAAGAATGCTAGTTACACCCATTCAGAAACCTTTTACTGTTATATCTGTTTTGATTAGGAAACTAGAAGTTTCATGTCAAGTCTTTTACAGTGTCTACGAACCTTACAGAGTAGAAGAATGCTAGTTACACCCATTCAGAAACTTTTTACTGTTATATCTGTTTTGATTAGGAAACTAGAAGTTTCATGTCAAGTCTTTTACAGTGTCTACGAACCTTACAGAGAAGAAGAATGCTAGTTACACCCATTCAGAAACTTTTTACTGTTATATCTGTTTTGATTAGGAAACTAGAAGTTTCATGTCAAGTCTTTTACAGTGTCTACGAACCTTACAGAGAAGAAGAATGCTAGTTACACCCATTCAGAAACCTTTTACTGTTATATCTGTATTGATTAGGAAACTAGAAGTTTCATGTCAAGTCTTTTACAGTGTCTACGAACCTTACAGAGAAGAAGAATGCTAGTTACACCCATTCAGAAACTTTTTACTGTTATATCTGTATTGATTAGGAAACTAGAAGTTTCATGTCAAGTCTTTTACAGTGTCTACGAACCTTACAGAGAAGAAGAATGCTAGTTACACCCATTCAGAAACTTTTTACTGTTATATCTGTATTGATTAGGAAACTAGAAGTTTCATGTCAAGTCTTTTACAGTGTCTACGAACCTTACAGAGAAGAAGAATGCTAGTTACACCCATTCAGAAACTTTTTACTGTTATATCTGTATTGATTAGGAAACTAGAAGTTTCATGTCAAGTCTTTTACAGTGTCTACGAACCTTACAGAGAAGAAGAATGCTAGTTACACCCATTCAGAAACTTTTTACTGTTATATCTGTATTGATTAGGAAACTAGAAGTTTCATGTCAAGTCTTTTACAGTGTCTACGAACCTTACAGAGAAGAAGAATGCTAGTTACACCCATTCAGAAACCTTTTACTGTTATATCTGTATTGATTAGGAAACTAGAAGTTTCATGTCAAGTCTTTTACAGTGTCTACGAACCTTACAGAGAAGAAGAATGCTAGTTACACCCATTCAGAAACTTTTTACTGTTATATCTGTTTTGATTAGGAAACTAGAAGTTTCATGTCAAGTCTTTTACAGTGTCTACGAACCTTACAGAGAAGAAGAATGCTAGTTACACCCATTCAGAAACTTTTTACTGTTATATCTGTTTTGATTAGGAAACTAGAAGTTTCATGTCAAGTCTTTTACAGTGTCTACGAACCTTACAGAGAAGAAGAATGCTAGTTACACCCATTCAGAAACTTTTTACTGTTATATCTGTTTTGATTAGGAAACTAGAAGTTTCATGTCAAGTCTTTTACAGTGTCTACGAACCTTACAGAGAAGAAGAATGCTAGTTACACCCATTCAGAAACTTTTTACTGTTATATCTGTTTTGATTAGGAAACTAGAAGTTTCATGTCAAGTCTTTTACAGTGTCTACGAACCTTACAGAGAAGAAGAATGCTAGTTACACCCATTCAGAAACTTTTAACTGTTATATCTGTTTTGATTAGGAAACTAGAAGTTTCATGTCAAGTCTTTTACAGTGTCTACGAACCTTACAGAGAAGAAGCATGCTAGTTACACCCATTCAGAAACTTTTTACTGTTATATCTGTTTTGATTAGGAAACTAGAAGTTTCATGTCAAGTCTTTTACAGTGTCTACGAACCTTACAGAGAAGAAGAATGCTAGTTACACCCATTCAGAAACCTTTTACTGTTATATCTGTATTGATTAGGAAACTAGAAGTTTCATGTCAAGTCTTTTACAGAGTCTACGAACCTTACAGAGAAGAAGAATACTAGCTACACCCATTCAGAAATTTTTTACTGTTATATCTGTTTTGATTAGGAAACTAGAAGTTTCATGTCAAGTCTTTTACAGTGTCTACGAACCTTACAGAGAAGAAGAATGCTAGTTACACCCATTCAGAAACTTTTTACTGTTATATTTGTTTTGATTAGGAAACTAGAAGTTTCATGTCAAGTCTTTTACAGAGTCTACGAACCTTACAGAGAAGAAGAATACTAGCTACACTCATTCAGAAACTTTTTACTGATATATCTGTATTGATTAGGAAACGAGAAGTTTCATGTCAAGTTTTTTACAGTGTCTACGAACCTTACAGAGAAGAAGAATGCTAGTTACACCCATTCAGAAACTTTTTACTGTTATATCTGTATTGACTAGGAAACTAGAAGTTTCATGTCAAGTCTTTTACAGTGTCTACGAACCTTACAGAGAAGAAGAATGCTAGTTACACCCATTCAGAAACTTTTTACTGTTATATCTGTTTTGATTAGGAAACTAGAAGTTTCATGTCAAGTCTTTTACAGTGTCTACGAACCTTACAGAGAAGAAGAATGCTAGTTACACCCATTCAGAAACTTTATACTGTTATATCTGTTTTGATTAGGAAACTAGAAGTTTCATGTCAAGTCTTTTACAGTGTCTACGAACCTTACAGAGAAGAAGAATGCTAGTTACACCCATTCAGAAACTTTTTACTGTTATATCTGTTTTGATTAGGAAACTAGAAGTTTCATGTCAAGTCTTTTACAGTGTCTACGAACCTTACAGAGAAGAAGAATGCTAGTTACACCCATTCAGAAACCTTTTACTGTTATATCTGTTTTGATTAGGAAACTAGAAGTTTCATGTCAAGTCTTTTACAGTGTCTACGAACCTTACAGAGAAGAAGAATGCTAGTTACACCCATTCAGAAACCTTTTACTGTTATATCTGTTTTGATTAGGAAACTAGAAGTTTCATGTCAAGTCTTTTACAGTGTCTACGAACCTTACAGAGAAGAAGAATGCTTGTTACACCCATTCAGAAACTTTTTACTGTTATATCTGTTTTGATTAGGAAACTAGAAGTTTCATGTCAAGTCTTTTACAGTGTCTACGAACCTTACAGAGAAGAAGAATGCTAGTTACACCCATTCAGAAACTTTTTACTGTTATATCTGTTTTGATTAGGAAACTAGAAGTTTCATGTCAAGTCTTTTACAGTGTCTACGAACCTTACAGAGAAGAAGAATGCTAGTTACACCCATTCAGAAACCTTTTACTGTTATATCTGTTTTGATTAGGAAACTAGAAGTTTCATGTCAAGTCTTTTACAGTGTCTACGAACCTTACAGAGAAGAAGAATGCTAGTTACACCCATTCAGAAACCTTTTACTGTTATATCTGTTTTGATTAGGAAACTAGAAGTTTCATGTCAAGTCTTTTACAGTGTCTACGAACCTTACAGAGAAGAAGAATGCTAGTTACACCCATTCAGAAACCTTTTACTGTTATATCTGTTTTGATTAGGAAACTAGAAGTTTCATGTCAAGTCTTTTACAGTGTCTACGAACCTTACAGAGAAGAAGAATGCTAGTTACACCCATTCAGAAACCTTTTACTGTTATATCTGTTTTGATTAGGAAACTAGAAGTTTCATGTCAAGTCTTTTACAGTGTCTACGAACCTTACAGAGAAGAAGAATGCTAGTTACACCCATTCAGAAACCTTTTACTGTTATATCTGTTTTGATTAGGAAACTAGAAGTTTCATGTCAAGTCTTTTACAGTGTCTACGAACCTTACAGAGAAGAAGAATGCTAGTTACACCCATTCAGAAACCTTTTACTGTTATATCTGTTTTGATTAGGAAACTAGAAGTTTCATGTCAAGTCTTTTACAGTGTCTACGAACCTTACAGAGAAGAAGAATGCTAGTTACACCCATTCAGAAACCTTTTACTGTTATATCTGTTTTGATTAGGAAACTAGAAGTTTCATGTCAAGTCTTTTACAGTGTCTACGAACCTTACAGAGAAGAAGAATGCTAGTTACACCCATTCAGAAACCTTTTACTGTTATATCTGTTTTGATTAGGAAACTAGAAGTTTCATGTCAAGTCTTTTACAGTGTCTACGAACCTTACAGAGAAGAAGAATGCTAGTTACACCCATTCAGAAACCTTTTACTGTTATATCTGTTTTGATTAGGAAACTAGAAGTTTCATGTCAAGTCTTTTACAGTGTCTACGAACCTTACAGAGAAGAAGAATGCTAGTTACACCCATTCAGAAACCTTTTACTGTTATATCTGTTTTGATTAGGAAACTAGAAGTTTCATGTCAAGTCTTTTACAGTGTCTACGAACCTTACAGAGAAGAAGAATGCTAGTTACACCCATTCAGAAACTTTTTACTGTTATATCTGTTTTGATTAGGAAACTAGAAGTTTCATGTCAAGTCTTTTACAGTGTCTACGAACCTTACAGAGAAGAAGAATGCTAGTTACACCCATTCAGAAACTTTTTACTGTTATATCTGTTTTGATTAGGAAACTAGAAGTTTCATGTCAAGTCTTTTACAGTGTCTACGAACCTTACAGAGAAGAAGAATGCTTGTTACACCCATTCAGAAACTTTTTACTGGTATATCTGTTTTGATTAGGAAACTAGAAGTTTCATGTCAAGTCTTTTACAGTGTCTACGAACCTTACAGAGAAGAAGAATGCTAGTTACACCCATTCAGAAACTTTTTACTGTTATATCTGTATTGATTAGGAAACTAGAAGTTTCATGTCAAGTCTTTTACAGTGTCTACGAACCTTACAGAGAAGAAGAATGCTAGTTACACCCATTCAGAAACCTTTTTACTGTTATATCTGTATTGATTAGGAAACTAGAAGTTTCATGTCAAGTCTTTTACAGTGTCTACGAACCTTACAGAGAAGAAGAATGCTAGTTACACCCATTCAGAAACTTTTTACTGTTATATCTGTTTTGATTAGGAAACTAGAAGTTTCATGTCAAGTCTTTTACAGTGTCTACGAACCTTACAGAGAAGAAGAATGCTTGTTACACCCATTCAGAAACTTTTTACTGTTATATCTGTTTTGATTAGGAAACTAGAAGTTTCATGTCAAGTCTTTTACAGTGTCTACGAACCTTACAGAGAAGAAGAATGCTAGTTACACCCATTCAGAAACCTTTTACTGTTACATCTGTTTTGATTAGGAAACTAGAAGTTTCATGTCAAGTCTTTTACAGTGTCTAAGAACCTTACAGAGAAGAAGAATGCTAGTTACACCCATTCAGAAACTTTTTACTGTTATATCTGTTTTGATTAGGAAACTAGAAGTTTCATGTCAAGTCTTTTACAGTGTCTACGAACCTTACAGAGAAGAAGAATGCTTGTTACACCCATTCAGAAACTTTTTACTGTTATATCTGTTTTGATTAGGAAACTAGAAGTTTCATGTCAAGTCTTTTACAGTGTCTACGAACCTTACAGAGAAGAAGAATGCTAGTTACACCCATTCAGAAACTTTTTACTGTTATATCTGTATTGATTAGGAAACTAGAAGTTTCATGTCAAGTCTTTTACAGTGTCTACGAACCTTACAGAGAAGAAGAATGCTAGTTACACCCATTCAGAAACCTTTTTACTGTTATATCTGTATTGATTAGGAAACTAGAAGTTTCATGTCAAGTCTTTTACAGTGTCTACGAACCTTACAGAGAAGAAGAATGCTAGTTACACCCATTCAGAAACTTTTTACTGTTATATCTGTATTGATTAGGAAACTAGAAGTTTCATGTCAAGTCTTTTACAGTGTCTACGAACCTTACAGAGAAGAAGAATGCTTGTTACACCCATTCAGAAACTTTTTACTGTTATATCTGTTTTGATTAGGAAACTAGAAGTTTCATGTCAAGTCTTTTACAGTGTCTACGAACCTTACAGAGAAGAAGAATGCTAGTTACACCCATTCAGAAACTTTTTACTGTTATATCTGTTTTGATTAGGAAACTAGAAGTTTCATGTCAAGTCTTTTACAGTGTCTACGAACCTTACAGAGAAGAAGAATGCTTGTTACACCCATTCAGAAACTTTTTACTGTTATATCTGTTTTGATTAGGAAACTAGAAGTTTCATGTCAAGTCTTTTACAGTGTCTACGAACCTTACAGAGAAGAAGAATGCTTGTTACACCCATTCAGAAACCTTTTACTGTTATATCTGTTTTGATTAGGAAACTAGAAGTTTCATGTCAAGTCTTTTACAGTGTCTACGAACCTTACAGAGAAGAAGAATGCTAGTTACACCCATTCAGAAACTTTTTACTGTTATATCTGTTTTGATTAGGAAACTAGAAGTTTCATGTCAAGTCTTTTACAGTGTCTACGAACCTTACAGAGAAGAAGAATGCTAGTTACACCCATTCAGAAACTTTTTACTGTTATATCTGTATTGATTAGGAAACTAGAAGTTTCATGTCAAGTCTTTTACAGTGTCTACGAACCTTACAGAGAAGAAGAATGCTAGTTACACCCATTCAGAAACTTTTTACTGTTATATCTGTTTTGATTAGGAAACTAGAAGTTTCATGTCAAGTCTTTTACAGTGTCTACGAACCTTACAGAGAAGAAGAATGCTAGTTACACCCATTCAGAAACTTTTTACTGTTATATCTGTTTTGATTAGGAAACTAGAAGTTTCATGTCAAGTCTTTTACAGTGTCTACGAACCTTACAGAGAAGAAGAATGCTAGTTACACCCATTCAGAAACTTTTTACTGTTATATCTGTATTGATTAGGAAACTAGAAGTTTCATGTCAAGTCTTTTACAGTGTCTACGAACCTTACAGAGAAGAAGAATGCTAGTTACACCCATTCAGAAACTTTTTACTGTTATATCTGTATTGATTAGGAAACTAGAAGTTTCATGTCAAGTCTTTTACAGTGTCTACGAACCTTACAGAGAAGAAGAATGCTTGTTACACCCATTCAGAAACTTTTTACTGTTATATCTGTTTTGATTAGGAAACTAGAAGTTTCATGTCAAGTCTTTTACAGTGTCTACGAACCTTACAGAGAAGAAGAATGCTAGTTACACCCATTCAGAAACTTTTTACTGTTATATCTGTATTGATTAGGAAACTAGAAGTTTCATGTCAAGTCTTTTACAGTGTCTACGAACCTTACAGAGAAGAAGAATGCTAGTTACACCCATTCAGAAACTTTTTACTGTTATATCTGTATTGATTAGGAAACTAGAAGTTTCATGTCAAGTCTTTTACAGTGTCTACGAACTTTACAGAGAAGAAGAATGCTAGTTACACCCATTCAGAAACTTTTTACTGTTATATCTGTTTTGATTAGGAAACTAGAAGTTTCATGTCAAGTCTTTTACAGTGTCTACGAACCTTACAGAGAAGAAGAATGCTTGTTACACCCATTCAGAAACTTTTTACTGTTATATCTGTTTTGATTAGGAAACTAGAAGTTTCATGTCAAGTCTTTTACAGTGTCTACGAACCTTACAGAGAAGAAGAATGCTTGTTACACCCATTCAGAAACTTTTTACTGTTATATCTGTTTTGATTAGGAAACTAGAAGTTTCATGTCAAGTCTTTTACAGTGTCTACGAACCTTACAGAGAAGAAGAATGCTAGTTACACCCATTCAGAAACTTTTTACTGTTATATCTGTATTGATTAGGAAACTAGAAGTTTCATGTCAAGTCTTTTACAGTGTCTACGAACCTTACAGAGAAGAAGAATGCTAGTTACACCCATTCAGAAACTTTTTACTGTTATATCTGTATTGATTAGGAAACTAGAAGTTTCATGTCAAGTCTTTTACAGTGTCTACGAACCTTACAGAGAAGAAGAATGCTTGTTACACCCATTCAGAAACTTTTTACTGTTATATCTGTTTTGATTAGGAAACTAGAAGTTTCATGTCAAGTCTTTTACAGTGTCTACGAACCTTACAGAGAAGAAGAATGCTAGTTACACCCATTCAGAAACTTTTTACTGTTATATCTGTTTTGATTAGGAAACTAGAAGTTTCATGTCAAGTCTTTTACAGTGTCTACGAACCTTACAGAGAAGAAGAATGCTTGTTACACCCATTCAGAAACTTTTTACTGTTATATCTGTATTGATTAGGAAACTAGAAGTTTCATGTCAAGTCTTTTACAGTGTCTACGAACCTTACAGAGAAGAAGAATGCTAGTTACACCCATTCAGAAACTTTTTACTGTTATATCTGTTTTGATTAGGAAACTAGAAGTTTCATGTCAAGTCTTTTACAGTGTCTACGAACCTTACAGAGAAGAAGAATGCTAGTTACACCCATTCAGAAACTTTTTACTGTTATATCTGTTTTGATTAGGAAACGAGAAGTCAAGTTTTTACAGTGACTACGTACCCTACAAAGAATAAAGCTAATTGAATATAGCTTTTTCTTGTTATATCTATGTAATATAATTATGGCATTTGAATATTACTAATTAATCATATCAATCATCCTTGATTTTTGCTACACAACCGATCCACTTCATTCCGCTAGATTTAGTAATGGTTGATTCTTACCATTAAGATGTTTTTGTGAGGCTCCTGCGTTGCTTGCCCCAAAAAGTTGCTTTACTTCATATTCATGAACGTTAAGGAGTCCAGAACTTATTTCCTAGTTATTAGTGTAACCCTAGTTACTCAATCTAGATAACCCAACATCCTTTCTCTATGATTATGTGAGTTTATCCCCCTTCTCCAGTGCCAAGAGAGTTTTGTATACCTGACGCAACGTTAGACTCCAATATCCTTTCCCCACGGCTACGTTAGTCTGATCCTCCTTTCCGCCATCCTTAAGAAAGTTTTGTGCCCCTGTGCCAACGTTAGACTTTAATATCCTTTCCCCATGGCTACGTTAGTCTGATCCTCCTTTCCGCCATCCTTAAGAACGTTTTGTGCCCCTGTGCCAACGTTAGACTCCAATATCCTTTCCCCACGGCTACGTTAGTCTGCTCCTCCTTTCCGCCACCCTTAAAGAAGTTTCTTGCCCCAGAGCCAACGTTAGATACTCCAATATCCTTTTTCCACGGCTACGTTAGTCTGCTCTTCCTTTTAACCCACATTTAAAGACGTTTCTTGCCCCTGAGCCAACGTTAGATACTCCAATATCCTTTCCCCATGGCTACGTTAGTTTGATCCTCCTTTCCGCCACTCTTAAGGAAGTTTCTTGGCCAGGAGGAAATGTTAAATACTCCAATATCTTTTCCCCATGGCTACGTTAGTTTGATCCTCCTTTCCGCCACCCTTAAAGAAGTTTCTTGCCCCAGAGCCAACGTTAGATACTCCAATATCCTTTCCCCATGGCTACGTTAGTTTGATCCTCCTTTCCGCCACTATTAAGGACGTTTCTTGTCCCTGAGCCAACGTTAGATACTCTATATCTTTTCCCCATGGCTACGTTAGTTTGATTCTCCTTTCCGCCACTCTTAAGGAAGTTTCTTGGCCCTGAGGCAATGTTAAATACTCCAATATCTTTTCCCCATGGCTACGTTAGTTTGATCCTCCTTTCCGCCACTATTAAGGACGTTTCTTGTTCCTGAGCCAACGTTAGATACTCCAATATCCTTTCCCCATGGCTACGTTAGTTTGATCCTCCTTTCCGCCACTCTTGAGGAAGTTTATTGGCCTGAGGCAATGTTAGATACTCCAACACCCTTTCCCCATAGCTACGTTAGTCTGCTCCTCCTTTCCGCCACCGTTAAGGAAGTTTCTGGTCCCTGAGGCAACATTAGATACTCCAATTTCCTTGCCAGTAAAGATCTGTCTATAACTCTAGTAGATGATAATTTCAGTTGAGCTTCAAGATGGAGATGTAAGCTTTCCTTATATCCTAGAACAGAAGTCATCTTCCTCCCTCAAGGGGTCCTAATTAGATGATTCCATTTCATCTCCTTTACATGAATGACAATAAGTGACCAATTTTCTGGTCACCTTAAGACAAAAAAAAGCTGAATCGAAATGTACACCAGGATTCAAATGAAAAGTTTATGTGGGGAAGATGTTTTATTTGCTTGTAATACATAATTGTATTTATGTTGTTCTCCAAATATGCATTTATAATTAAGACACTTATACATTTATGCATATATAATTAAAACAAAGAGTAAATTAAGCGTATTGTCGTCTCTAATGACCCATGTAACATTTTTTGTTGTTTAATTAGTTATTCTTCATTATATATTACGTAGATTTTGAGTTGTGTGGAAATAAGTAGAGAGTGATAAATACGTAAGGTTTCCGTTAATTAGTCTGCACAATACTCAGGATACATATAGAATATCGAAACACAATTTGTGAAAGTGCAAACGCAAACCATGTGATATGAGAGGTTAGAATGTGTGGGGGACAGGTAACCAGCTTCAAGGTGAGCGTGGTGCGAGGAGCTGGCGCATGCGCACTGCCGACCACAAACAAAGAGGGAAACTAAACCGAGCAGTAGTTCAGTTGCTACGTTGTCACTACGAGAGCGTGTTGACCTACGTTTCCACGTTGATTTATTTTAGCGTGAACAATATTGTACGGATTGTATTTATGCTGGTCGATAGTTGTACATCTGTGTTGTCAATGTGCGCGGTCGTTTAATAAGGCGGAACCGTTCTCACACGCTAACTTGGTTTTGTGTATTTGCAGTTTCTGAACAGTGTTGCAAGTGTAATGTCAGTGTGTATTCATGTGTCATGGTTTGTGTTTAATGTCTCCGTGTAACCGTGAGACAGACAGAGCCAGTGTTCGGCCTGTATCGGTCCTGTTGTTGCCGGAGAGGAACGCATCTGGATGCCGTGCTAACAGCAACAATACGGCAGCGCCGAGTGTGTCCGCTCTGCGGCGGTTCCTCAGGTGGTTCATAAAGCTTGGCCAGCGCAGCATGGGCAAACCGGGGATGCAATCAGGTACGTTGGGTTAGGTCAGGTCTAAAGCCGACTGTTAATTGCAAACGTATTCGTAACAAAATCTAAACAGCTAAATCGAAGACAGTATATCTCTTAAAGAATATTACTTCGATAGTGAATTGACTTTTTATTTACCAATTACCTGGTTATTGTACATAATAACACATTACATTTAATTGGGCATTTTATAATGTATTTAATGGCTTTTACACTTATCCAAAGCTCAGCGGTAACAAATATGCCTTGGATAAGTTATATTACCTATTTTGGTATTTTTCCGCTAGAGAAAGACGCAAAAGCAAAATTGCAAACTCACTATCTTTTATAGCGGCGGAACTCTAATTAAGATTAGATTTCCTCGGGACTTCGAACCTTGAGAGAGCACGGGTAAAGTATTAGCTGTAACACTATATACCTTTGGAATCTTATCGAATGATATTTATTATTTGACTAACTTGTTATTTTAAGACCCAGATAATATTTCACAAACACTGCGCCCCCTAATATTCTGTTTGTTTTTACATATACAATATTTATTTTACTTGATAATACATTATTAGCAAGAAAAAGTTTAAATGTTGCAAACTATTAGTAGTGGTTAAATCTTGGCTTAATTGTCAGTCATACAAACATATTGTAAAACACACCTTTATCGTCGATATTGGAGAAAATACTATCTTCTACTAAGTAATTCTGGAATTCGTATAGTATATTATTGTGTATATTTACTGATTGGCTAAAATATAGCCACGACATATCCGTTTATTGTATGTTTTGTTATAAAAACAAATTAGGTTTACGTAAACAAAGCGTTTGCCAAATTGATCAAGTTGCCTCCATTTTCCAACAACATAAGTAGACCATCAGATGTGATTAGTTGGCGTTTATAGATATTCTGTTGTAATATAACTATATAGTAATGTAGTATAATCTATTGCTCTGTATTCTTGAGAAACATGAAGTTGACAGTTTCGAGCATGCTGGTAAAATGCTAATTTGGTAGGCCCTATTCATTTTTTAAATGTCCTCCCTTACATTTAAACTCTAACCACCATCTATGAATACTTATAGATACCACTTGGCTGAAAACCACTACTTACTGGTGTTTTTCAGCAGACGCGTTTCGCATTAGATCAACGTAGACAGGATATACCATTAAGAATAAAAAGAGAATGAAATAACTCAACACGGTAAAATACATTACCTACAGACACTGATACAAACTCGCCCTGATGGACAACATAATACGCAAAACACACACACACACAAACTATAGTACACAAAAACAAAAGTACATAACATTAATATATCACAACACATAAAAATAGCTCTATCATTCCGAAAATTAAAATTCAAAGTCACCTTTAAAAAATCCAACACAACCAAAAAATACCTGCACATTACAAAAACAGTCCATAACAAACACGACAGAGCAGGGGTACAAGATCGTATGTAACGATTGCCCTAGCTTCTATATGGGTCAAATAAGGCGAAACTTCACCACACAATACAAAGAACGCGTTAAAGACAAAAACACACGAAATAGAATTTCGCCATACATATACAGAACACGCTACACACATAAACATTGACACAAATTTAAAAATTCTACATTCAATAGAGAATAACAATCAACTTTGCAACAGAGAACTTAGAAATACTGTATAAAACACTCATAATCAAACACTTTATTTGAACACGTGAATAGTGTTAACAACCATTATGGACAAAGACACACCGGAGAACACTAACATAACAGCATTGAATAATGCACTGATCTAGTACCAAACGCGACTGTCGAAAAATATGAGTAAGAAATAGTATTTTGTCAAATTGTATCAATAAGGATATACATTAACAAAAGCCTCAAGATATACCATTCAAAAACTTCACAGTTTATTGTTCTGGTAAATACTTGACAAATGATATCCAACTGAAAGTCTTTTCGTTTTTCACACACGTTGTGAAAATGAAACAGGTGATTTCAAGCGCCGTAAAATGTACACGTTAACAATTAAAGGTGTGGAAACAACCGCAAATACATTAATACATAACTATATTAAAATATACTGTAGCTACAAAGTATGCGGTAAGGATAGATTTGGTTTTTAATAAAATAAAATGTAGCATTTGTAAAGTGAAACAATTGCCCATTGCCGAACGTATATGACTAAACATTCAATTCATAAAATGTTATAATAATATCAAGAAGGCACTGTTCTCGTTTCGTTTTATGCCTATTGAACCATTTCATTTGTGTGCTTAGCCGAGTTATATAATTTTTTGATAACCAAATCTATCCTAACCGGATACTTTCTAGCTATATTAAGATGTAGCTATATTATTACTATAGTAATGCCCATACTAGCTTGTATCCTGCCACGCTTTCCTGTGTTACATTATGGTTGCATGGATGCGAAATGACGAACACAAAAAAGTAGGCTATTCGTTACATAGAATTTATTTTACATTATTTCAAGGGCCAAGGCTAAGCCATGTTTTGATCGAACCGTTGCCCGAATTATTCTGATAAGAAATGTTTTCTCAGTTCATCCTTGCACATCCAAGAAGAAGCCCCCCCCCAACCCCGTCATTTTATCATTTATATTATGCAATCATAAGTTCTCTTATAAATTCAGGCGTTAAATTGACATATGACCGGAGATCACCTGTGTTAAAACTCTGTTAACGTCGCAAATCCACATCAAATGAAGCAGTCGCAGCTTGGGTGGGTGCTGGAATTCCCAAATAACCTGTATTTATGACTTGGCGAACGACGCAGCTCGTCACACTGAAGTTTCTCGATTAAGGTGAACATTATTCTGAATGAGATGCAAGTGGATACGTTTGTTTCTTGGGTAATATTTCATATGTGACTGTGGTTGCGTTAGCTAGGGTATGGCGAGGGATCCTCTCGCTTGCGGCAGATGGCGCGGTTGCTGGTGAAGCTGACGGTTGGAAAAGCTTTTTCTTTGCGTTCGCAGATTTGTTACTGTGGTTGCGTTAGCTAGGGTATGGCGAGGGATCCTCTCGCTTGCGGCAGATGGCGCGGTTGCTGGTGAAGCTGACGGTTGGAAAAGCTTTTTCTTTGCGTTCGCAGATATGTTACTGTGGTTGCGTTAGCTAGGGTATGGCGAGGGATCCTCTCGCTTGCGGCAGATGGCGCGGTTGCTGGTGAAGCTGACGGTTGGAAAAGCTTTTTCTTTGCGTTCGCAGATATGTTACTGTGGTTGCGTTAGCTAGGGTATGGCGAGGGATCCTCTCGCTTGCGGCAGATGGCGCGGTTGCTGGTGAAGCTGACGGTTGGAAAAGCTTTTTCTTTGCGTTCGCAGATTTGTTACTGTGGTTGCGTTAGCTAGGGTATGGCGAGGGATCCTCTCGCTTGCGGCAGATGGCGCGGTTGCTGGTGAAGCTGACGGTTGGAAAAGCTTTTTCTTTGCGTTCGCAGATATGTTACTGTGGTTGCGTTAGCTAGGGTATGGCGAGGGATCCTCTCGCTTGCGGCGGATGGCGCGGTTGCTGGTGAAGCTGACGGTTGGAAAAGCTTTTTCTTTGCGTTCGCAGATATGTTACTGTGGTTGCGTTAGCTAGGGTATGGCGAGGGATCCTCTCGCTTGCGGCAGATGGCGCGGTTGCTGGTGAAGCTGACGGTTGGAAAAGCTTTTTCTTTGCGGTCGCAGATATGTTACTGTGGTTGCGTTAGCTAGGGTATGGCGAGGGATCCTCTCGCTTGCGGCAGATGGCGTGGTTGCTGGTACACAGCTGACGGTTGGAAAAGCTTTTTCTTTGCGTTCGCAGATATGTTACTGTGGTTGCGTTAGCTAGGGTATGGCGAGGGATCCTCTCGCTTGCGGCAGATGGCGTGGTTGCTGGTACACAGCTGACGGTTGGAAAAGCTTTTTCTTTGCGTTCGCAGATATGTTACTGTGGTTGCGTTAGCTAGGGTATGGCGAGGGATCCTCTCGCTTGCGGCAGATGGCGTGGTTGCTGGTACACAGCTGACGGTTGGAAAAGCTTTTTCTTTGCGGTCGCAGATATGTTACTGTGGTTGCGTTAGCTAGGGTATGGCGAGGGATCCTCTCGCTCGCGGCAGATGGCGTGGTTGCTGGTACACAGCTGACGGTTGGAAAAGCTTTTTCTTTGCGTTCGCAGATATGTTACTGTGGTTGCGTTAGCTAGGGTATGGCGAGGGATCCTCTCGCTTGCGGCAGATGGCGCGTTTGCTGGTAAAGCTGACGGTTGGAAAAGCTTTTTCTTTGCGTTCGCAGATATGTTACTGTGGTTGCGTTAGCTAGGGTATGGCGAGGGATCCTCTCGCTTGCGGCAGATGGCGCGGTTGCTGGTGAAGCTGACGGTTGGAAAAGCTTTTTCTTTGCGTTCGCAGATATGTTACTGTGGTTGCGTTAGCTAGGGTATGGCGAGGGATCCTCTCGCTCGCGGCAGATGGCGTGGTTGCTGGTACACAGCTGACGGTTGGAAAAGCTTTTTCTTTGCGTTCGCAGATATGTTACTGTGGTTGCGTTAGCTAGGGTATGGCGAGGGATCCTCTCGCTTGCGGCAGATGGCGCGTTTGCTGGTAAAGCTGACGGTTGGAAAAGCTTTTTCTTTGCGTTCGCAGATATGTTACTGTGGTTGCGTTAGCTAGGGTATGGCGAGGGATCCTCTCGCTTGCGGCAGATGGCGCGGTTGCTGGTGAAGCTGACGGTTGGAAAAGCTTTTTCTTTGCGTTCGCAGATATGTTACTGACGCGAAAAATAGATAAAATCAATCTTTCAAGGGGATTGTATGTCGTGTCAAAATTTGAGTTCAATCGCTGCAGAACGTTTTGACTTTTTTTGAATCGCATTTTATATTTAAAGAGAAGAAACATTTACTCTGCATGTTTTATACATTCCCATACATCGGGGTTAAGTTTCATCGTTTATGTTTGCAGGGTTTGAAATCACTTGTTTTTTTTTTTTAGATTAGAACGTATGATTATCATTAGTGCGTGGCGGCCTCTTCCAAGTCACCTTAGGACACTGGAAATACCGTAATTGTAGATTAGAATAGAATATAAAAGTGTTTGTAAAATTCAGTTCCAATTAATTTTGCAACTCCTTGTTGTAGAAGAGCTAGGTAAACCTGCTGCAAACACAAGAAGGAAACTAACCGTTAGATATTAGGACTCGCAACTTGTTGTATGTAAATTCTTATGTGATAGAAATGTTCGTGTTTAGCCCTATCGGGTTTCTTATGTAAGTCTAAAAATTAAGATAATGTATTAGCGTGCGTGCGCATGCGCGAGTGTGTGTAAAATTAAAGTAATAACAAGATGGTTTGAGGCTATGAAATTTTTAATATCTTATTTCGTCATAACCCGCTGCAAGTTTATTCGCAGAAGGAGGCCAATTGCTTCATTTCGGCAATAGTTTAGTTACCTTGTTTTTTGTTTTTTTTTTATAACAAACCTATCTTAGCCCTATCTTTTGCGATATATTTTAATATAGGTTGTAGCATCGTCTTATAGTGTGGTGATTCCTGATGAGGTGTCGCTAATGTAAATTTTAACCACTATTTATGGTTTGGCATATTTAAAATAAATATTCCTATTAAGAATGCATTTTTATGCAATACATGTAAACACGACAAAATCTGAGTTGATCCGTTTACCCACTTCAGAGGCAAAACAAAACCTTTTACATCGGGCGAAAGTATAATTGTAGAATGTTTAATTAGAATTGAGGTATTTATTTACCGTGCCCACGTGTACGATTTTAGCGAAAAAAATTATACCGGCCGACGCAGAAAGTCATCAGTAATACGGAAAAAGTTATTAAAACTCTCGCTCACGCCCCAAAAATTTAATAATTTTGGAAAATTGTAATTCCCTGTTGCGTGGTGCTAATAGTGCTGGTAAAATTGCACATTGCCCACCACCAACACAATTCATATAAAACATGTCCTGAAGCTATATTGACAATTATTGTTTGTTATTACCACGGAAGGTTAATTTTATATACCTATGAAGTACCCAGTCAGGATAGGTTTGGTTATAATTTTATACGTTTAACCAAATGTATACGTGAGCCTAGAATAGAGATCACGTGACGTCACCCGGCAAAAAGTATTAGTGCGCGGAAGTAGACGTCTAACTGGTAATGTATAAAATTTCAATCAAATCTATCGTGACTGGACATTTTATAGGTATATTTTAAAATCTGTATATAGTAATGTATAAAATTACAACCAAATCTACCCTAACTGGAAACTTTATAGGTATATTTAAATATACGCAGTACTTCTAACTACTCCACACTGAATTTTGTACCCAACTTTAATTTGATAAAATTGTATTTTTTCACAGAGCGAGTGTTTTTGTTATTTTTTTCGTATCCCTGATGGCATTCTACGTCGGGCGGTATAATTGTTTTCGCCAAAATCGATCACGTGGACACGGTAAATGAATACCACAAATGAAATTTAAAACAAAAACATAGCAAAGAAATCACTACAGATTGTACATTATTTTGCTAAAGAGCTAGTAGTGTAATAAAGAGGATAGGTTTGCTAATGGATTTCTAAGGCCCCTGACTAGGCAAGGTCTGATTCGGTGAGATATAATCGCATTTCGTCTGTCTAAGATTTAAATCATAAACCTACCTAGGTCTATATTCCAGCAAGGAACTGGAATTACCTTCATAAACCCGTTCAACTTCGGTTATTAATCGAATTCACTATAATTTATATGTTTAAAGTTTATTTTTAAATATATAATATAATTTAAATATAATATATATATATAAATATATTACATATTATATAATATATATATTATAATAATTTTTAAAATATAATATAAATATTTTTAATATAATTTTATTTGATTCCATCTTGAGCTACTAGTTTTACACTTGAACATGTATGTTACATATATCAGTATGTTAAAGATATAGATATAGTACACTTGCCTATAGTAGCACTTATATTATTTTGAATATGGGCGGCCGTTTCGGACAATGGGATACATCTCGTGAAACGGCCGCCCTCTATAATCAAAACAGTATCTTCTACTTGTAAAGTATAACATTTCAATGTGTGTTTAAGTGTTTTATTTTAAAATACATAGGTTTTTCTAATGAAATTTTCTTCCTGTTGTTGTCAATTCTGTTATTCGTTATAAGAGATAAAAGCCTTTATGGGTTTCCGAAAATAACCTTGTTACTAAATAATTTAGTAATAACATGATAAAGTGAAATCTTTACGAATAGCTGTTAGTCTCCAGAGCGTTGTTTGAAGACATAAGCACGGATATATATATATATATATATATATATATATATATATATATATATATATATATATATATATATATATATATATATATATTTACAACACGCAAGTTAGAAAATAGATTCGATTTTACTGGCTGCGAAATTGAACTATGTGAATTAAATGTAAAGCAATCAGGATTGTTTTTTACGCCTTTAAAAATAACATAGTTCAATAACAATTCTTTGTTATTTCCTACATGGAGTGTAAATTATAACACAGTTTATTATTTTTTATTGCGAATTTCGTTGAACAAGATTTTTGACGAATGTTGAAATTTCAGTATATTGAAATTTTGTAGGCTAATATCACGGCTTGCGAGAATTTAAGATCTTACGCGTCGCGCGATGCTGCGATATCAGAAGAAAGGAATGTCAAGGAAACTCGTTATGACAAAAATCAGCCTAAATTGTATATTTTATATTGAAAATAATTTATTTACATTGGAGAAACATTTCAAAGTGCCGTTTTAATTATTTGGATCTATTCGAATGGTTTTGGATAAATGGATCTTACCATCTTTTAAGTAACACAAAGAACTGGATTTTCAACTCAAACCGTGAATCGTTTACTAAACACAACTAGGGCCAGATGACCACTGCCCAATATATATGAAATCGGCATCATAAATTCCTAAATAAATTTCAATCCATATTTCTAGTATTTAAACGTACAAATATCAACCTAATTTTAGTGTAATTTTATACCAGATATATTACAAAAAAGTAATACGTTAACACAACGAATAGAATTAGTTTTATTTTGTACGAATTATTGTATATGTTAAGATGTTTATCAACTTGTAATTGAAGAAATTTTTAGTCCAATAGCATTTTGACTTGATAATTTACAGTAAATATAGAAATATAATTTATGCGTTGCAACAAATGTTATGTAAACTAACGAAAATACGTACACAAATAGTTGTATGAAAAAATCATGTTTTCACTTCATCTATAGTTGTATGTCTTAACCTCATCCACAATCTAGTAATTATTAATAATTCTTAGATTTTAATTTCAGTGACTGAATGCCCAGTTAGAAAAGTAGTAGTATTTTCTAAATGAATTCAGTATTCAATTTGATTGAATTTCTTAGTATACACACACACACACACACACACACACACACACACACACACGCGCGCGTGCGTGCGCGCGTGCGTGCGTGCGTGTGTGCGTGCGTGTGTGTGTGTGTGTCAGGGTGATTTCTTTCTCTGATATGCTGTATTTGTCTTGGTTCATAAGTTGTTCGTTTTGTGTATTTGATGTATATTACAGATTAAATTTTCATGATTTCGGGGATGGTCAGATATGGTTAGGGTGAATTCCGTTTAATAGGATGAAATATAGGCTACTGTAGGGGTGAAGGTCACGAGGTAAGTGGAGAACCTTATATGTGCAAGAGGCAGAGGAACCAGGGGCAGTGATGTTAGCAGTTTGTGTGTAAGGTTGGGTAATGACTATACATGGGAGCAGGTGAATAGCGGTAATATTTTTTGTTTACTTTGTGGCGTGAGAACGCAACAGTAAATTAGTAACCAGTTTCATTGAAATCACTCGAGATGTTTCACAAGGAAAGAAAAATGGGCGTAGGAAAATCCTAATATTTATTTAGAGCGTGCGAATTCTCGTCTTATTGTAGTTTATATAATCCAGTTATTTGATTGCAGTTCTTTTGTTTATAGTTGAAAAAAACAACATTTAACTGAACTGCATACCGTTAAATGCGGTTTATTATTTGCACCAAGTATATCAAGCACGGAAATATTTAAACTGTTTTTTAATATAAATAAAAGCTGACAACGTGCAATTTTATAAGCTGTCACAGTAGCAGAAGCCTCACTCATAGTACCAAGCTTCATTTCCTCAAGTTAAACCTACTTCAGTTTGTATTCTTTCCAAATCGTTTTAAGCATTTGTGTCGGAATAAAACAGGGCCAAGCAAGTCCTTCGGGGCATATTGCACTTTTTGCCTTCACGCCAAGTCCAGCAGCGTTGGGCCTCAAGCGAATACAATCGGAGAGGAAAGAACAAATTCCGTGTAGTTTGAACGAAATTATAGCAATAACCGATCGGAAACACTATGTGACACAGTTGGCTATCTATCGTTAGCTTCGCTAGATTACCCTAATAGGCAGTTTTAAACTATGTTGACCTACTAAGGTAACGCGTGCAGTGAAATAGAAAGCGGCTTTAGTGTTCTTTTTTTTACAAAAAGCCATCGTGAAATCGCCAAATCGTTATCGGCCACAACTCGATAGGTAAAAACCGAGTCTAATACGCCTATTCGGGTCTAATCCGGTTTCAAAACATTTTCTCGATAAGTGCGTGACTCAGCCGATTGGTTATCCGAAATTGTCGTGTTTCGCACGTGTATTGTGCGCGCGCGCTTCAGTTGTGTGTGATTAGCTTGGATGTGATAGTTGTGTACAAGAGTTAGGGTCGAGGTATGAGTATGAAACCCCATATGCTGGATGTAGGGGAAATATTTTGGCATCGCGCGTGCGGGCCTCGTACCTAAAGGATCCACTCTCTATTGTGGTGAAAGGAAAAGAATAAGGAGGGTAATACAGTTGAATCACTTTGATTGACAAAAATCGCCTTTGATTGATAAAAGTTCCAAGTAGAAACGCTACTAGCCTGACTACATACTTTCGGCTAAGTTGATTCATTTATGGACGCCCAGAGGTAAAACCCGGATACTACCCGGTTGCACCATTTCTTAAAGAAACTAAAAACAAGTGCACTATGAAACACAAAAGATAACATAAAACCTAAATCAAAACAACACCAGCAAATGTGTTTGGAAAGGTACGTATAGATCCACCACCGGCTGCTTTCACGACCAACTGTGACAAGTGTCGCTCAGAGCTGTTGCCCTAACGCGCATTCGCACTTGCGCCTGGCAAAGTGATTCGACTGTACTTGTACGTAGAAGCAGTTGAAGAAGTCACATTTGTCGTTTACTTTGTGGCAACCGTGAGAAAACAACGTTAAATTAGTAACCAGTATAATTAAAATCATTCGATTATGTTTACAGGGAGAGACAAGTAATATAGGACAAGATTTTGTTTAAAGTCAATTCCTACTGAGATCGACAAAGAAAAATTCTATTTTAGTTACTTTTTAATCTATAATTACAATTAAAATAAATATGTATATACTAATGACAGAATCACAATATTAAGTGGCCAACTATAAAGCGAATTTCCTTCCTAATTATGCAATTAGGTAGGTCATGTTACTATTTATTGTAGGACTACATTATTAAGTTAAATTGGTTTTGAACATTTTTTTATGATTAACATAAATATATTACTTTATATTTCGTCAAATCTCACTACATCTTTTGCAATTTAATCTTTCTTAGACGCCCCTGGCACTTTTTAAGAACTGTTTACAATTAAATTTGTGAAATAAAATTTATAATCAGTACGTTTTACAGGTAATGAGAGGTTTCTATTAACTACCTTTACGAAGTTCTATTAAAACCTCTATTAATTGCATTTCTGAAGTTCCACTGACTACCACACTGTGCATTTATTTACTTCAGAAGAGTAAATTTACTTAGATGACATTTAGACAGTAGTTTTTCGTTTAATATTTTTGCTGTGTGAAGTTTAATGGGTATAATTTTTAGTTACAAGATTTGTCGTGGTGTATCTAAATAGCCACAATATCGCTAAACAGAACCTTATCGTCGACGCATCTGTTGCTGCAACAATCGTGTGTCTACCACCTTGGGCTGTCACGCGGAAACAACCTGTCCTAGGCTTACTCAGTATGATTTTGTACCACACTGTGCATTTATTTACTTCAGAAGAGTAAATTTACTTAGATGACATTTAGACAGTAGTTTTTCGTTTAATATTGTTGCTGTGTGAAGTTTAATGGGTATAATTTTGAGTTACAAGATTTGTCGTGGTGTATCTAAATAGCCACTTTTAAAATTGAAATCATCAAGGTTTTTCAATATCGCTAAACAGAACCTTATCGTCGACGCATCTGTTGCTGCAACAGTCGTGTGTCTACCACCTTGGGCTGTGTCACGCGGAAACAACCTGTCCTAGGCTTACTCAGTATGATTTTGTACCACACTGTGCATTTATTTACTTCAGAAGAGTAAATTTACTTAGATGACATTTAGACAGTAGTTTTTCGTTTAATATTTTTGCTGTGTGAAGTTTAATGGGTATAATTTTGAGTTACAAGATTTGTCGCGGTGTATCTAAATAGCCACTTTTAAAATTGAAATCACCAAGGTTTTTCAATATCGCTAAACAGAACCTTATCGTCGACGCATCTGTTGCTGCAACAATCGTGTGTCTACCACCTTGGGCTGTGTCACGCGGAAACAACCTGTCCTAGGCTTACTCAGTATGATTTTGTACCACACTGTGCATTTATTTACTTCAGAAGAGTAAATTTACTTAGATGACATTTAGACAGTAGTTTTTCGTTTAATATTTTTGCTGTGTGAAGTTTAATGGGTATAATTTTGAGTTACAAGATTTGTCGCGGTGTATCTAAATAGCCACTTTTAAAATTGAAATCACCAAGG